>JAAQRG010318097.1:0-10454 GCA_011634625.1 Babylonia areolata | reverse complement strand
AAGAGATAGATACACAATACATTGTGACTTCTCCAAGTGATAAGATGGATGTGAGGCCACGCCCCCTCAGTCTCCACCCCCTCCTCCTCACCCCTCTCACACGGTCACTTGATTCAGTTCTCATCAGACCGCGTTGGCTGCGTGCCAAGAATATCGCTCTGCTGCTAATTCGGTCATCTGTCGTCTGCTAACATCTGTACAGCTGACATCACTCACTGACAGTTGCATCTTGGCCACTCTCTTGATTGCTCCCTTTATTTTCTATCAGATCGTCCTATAAATGTTCATCTCTATCTTCTCCTTCGAATTTACACTTCAGTTCTTTCTGAGCATCAGCTAAAGAAAGAAATCATTTTTGATTTAGTTCGTCACGATCGCATGTCTTGAGCACGGCGTCAGTCCGACATTTTGTTGAGTGAGCGAGGAGAGAAGTCAGGCAAACACTTGGACAGTGACCCAACCAAAACGTTCAAATAAAGGACTGCTTCATGACGTAGATGGGGTTTCTAGCTATGAATATAATCTAGAGAGATTCCCCAGGCTAAAGCTACCACTATTTTTGCCAAGGAAGTGAATGCAAACCAGGGAAAAGTCAGAATATTTCGATGACGAGTTATCTCGTCATGCAGGCAGCGAAGCATACATGCTTGCCATGACGAGTTATCTCGTCATGCAGGCAGCCTAGGGGTTAACATGGTCAAAAGTGAGCAATTTCAACAAATTCAACATGGACAAAAATTAGCTTCCAATCATGCGTGAACATTGGCGCAAAATAGACAGCCTTATATGCAATATGAATTCAAACAAGAAGCAAAAACGCCATCAAGTTCAAGAGAAAGGATTTTTTTAACAGCCACAACTTTTCATCCCAGAAACTTATCAGATAGACATTTGACTGCACAAAGCCATATCAGTACAGCTCACATGGAAAAAAAAAAATCAGCAGTGTTAAACATTAAGCTCTGTCACATCTAGCTAAATGACAGAGGTAAAAGATAAAGTGTAAACTAGTGAAAGTTTGTGTTGTTTTTTTAATAAAACAATAATCTGCATGTAATCTGGGAAGGCTCAAAAGCCAAAAGAGATGGTTCTGTTTTCCAAACAAGCTTAATGGTTTTTCACCTCCCCATCATCAGGCGCTAGGTATGTATAATGTTCAAAGGATGAGTGTGTGTGTGTATGTGTGTGTGTGTGTGTGTGTGTGTGTGTGCGTGTGTGCATGCCTATATCTATGTGAATGTGTGTGAATACATGTTCACACTGATCATGTGATTAAGAAAAGTTTTTACAAACTTAAAAAAAAAAAAAAAATGACAACTGGAATACGCGAGACAAATAACATAACTGAGGCACAAAACAATGAAAAGAAAGAGTAAAAACATAAAAACAGTACAAGTTAAATCTACAAAAATTGGTTAAAAAATATGGGTCAAAGTAACGACCAAAGTGCTGACGGTGAAAAATGTGAGTCAAAATAACAACCAAAATGCTGAATGTGAATGTTACACAGACATAGAAAAATTAAGAATCTGATTAAAACAAAGTTCTCTTGGAAAAGAAGAAAAATCAATAAGAACATGTAAAAAAGTATGCCCTCTTTCAAAATGTCACCCTAATACATGTACACTTAACATAGGTCAGGCAGATACAGTGATTGAGAAAAATGAAAGCAAGGCTTTTTTCCAGCAGAAGTCCCTGTCCAATGCTTTCATTTTCTCAGGAACCTTGACAACAAATAAACGAACAAACGAACGAATGAACATTTTTATTCATTAAAGGCCATAGCCCTTCATGAAGGATAATGGAAAAAAAATAACAAGTCAATATCAGGTATATAAAAGGAAAATGAGATCATTATTGCCTATATTACTCACTGCACATGTGGTGTCAATTTTGCAATAATATGCATGGTTATATGCAAGCAAAAAAGAAAGCTGATATAAAAATGGATTTGCAGAATGTCATTGAAAAACCAAGAGCGTCCCCTTAACAACTATCACAGAAATAAAATTAATCCAAAAACATGATATCAGTACAAGAAATTTACATCTCAGGACATGTTCCATAAAAATGAAAACAACATCACAAGAAATATAGAAAAATCAACAGCTTTCACAATCAATATTCAGTGGGCTCTGTGTGCCTTTTCGTACTGTGCACGTCTCTCAGTCAGGGAAGGTCAAGAGTGGCAGGGAGGGTGGACTGGGCCCCACCTTCCAATGTTTAGACCTGGACAAGTTTCAATTAACGGACTACCCCTGTGACTGTTAAACGGCTACCGGGACCTTTTACCTTCAAGGTGCCTGTGTGTGTGTGTGTGTGTGTGTGTGTGTGTGTAATCAATGTGTGCATGGTTGTATGTAAGTATGGTGTGCACATGCATCTGCACCAATCTGTTTTGCAGGAGTACAACCTTCTCCAAAACTACCCATCAAGACCCAAACTGAGTGCACATTACATCTTAAAACCGAGATGATCACAAATAACCAAGACCCTACACCATACACACTGTTCATGAGACTACTACATGTCCCCAGTGAACCTACCACGTCCTACAGAACCATGCCCTGACTCCACCTAGTTAACCACCCACCCCCATACTTCTATAAAAAATAATATTAAAAAAAAAAACATGCAGTAATAACAACTCCCTCCTCCCTAACACAGTCAGTAATGACAACTCCCTCCTCCCTAACACAGTCAGTAACGACAACTCCCTCCTCCCTCAGTCAGTAACGACAACTCCCTCCTCCCTAACACAGTCAGTAACAACAACTCCCTCCTCCCTAACCCAGTCAGTAACGACAACTCCCTCCTTCCTAACACAGTAACGACAACTCCCTCCTCCTAACACAGTCAGTAACGACAACTCCCTCCTCCCTAACCCAGTCAGTAACGACAACTCCCTCCATCCTAACCCAGTCAGTAACGACAACTCCCTCCTCCCTAACACAGTCAGTAACGACAACAGCCTCCATCCTAACCTGGTCAGCAGTGACAATTCTTGCCTCCCGATCCCCCGAACTCAACCCCCAGAACATCTGCTTCAGTGATCAGAAAGTACTGGTGTCTCTCGTCCTTCAGTTAATCCACGTTCAGTTTGCGGAAGGTGCCTCCCAGTGCCTCTGTGGCGTCTGCCTTCTTCTGCTCCTTGGCCGGAATGGTCATGTCCACGATGCCAAATTTGTTCTCCTCCACAAACTGCTGCTCACAGGCCAGCATTTCGGCCACCATCTCCTGTTGGTCACAACACAGGACAAAACACCACAGCATTTTAGAGAGTGGTAAATCAGAAAAATACCCACATCAGGTGAGTGTGTGTGTGTGGAAAAAGGCAAGTCTGTGTGTGTGTGTGTGAGAGAGAGAGAGTGCATTTGTGTTTGTGAATGAGAATATGTGTGTGTGTGTGTGTGTGTGTTTGTGTGTGTGCAAGTGCATTCATGTTTGCATGAAAAAAGGTGTGTGTGTGTGTGTGTGTGTGTGTGTGTACGTTTGAGTGTCCATGTTTTTTCTCTCTCTTATTTGGCCCAACACTCAGCTTATATCACAGATTGACATAAGTTTACAGCTGGGCCAACAGCAAAGTGAGAGCTGTATTATCAATGGTTTCTCCAGTCAATGGGAAATCATTTACAGCTTGGTCTTTTGTGAAGGACTACAACTCTCAAACTAGGAGGCAAAATTGCACTGGCTCTTAGTGCTGCAACCTTGAGGGCTGGTTGGCCTTTGGGAACCATCCCAATGCCGACTGTCTTAAAACCCTCTTGGCCGAGAGAGTGGGGATGTAACTTGGGCAAGACACTCTCCACTATAATCAAATTCTAGCCCAAATAGTCGGGACAGCAGTTGCCTCCTCTGCCGTTCTGATGGTCACAGTCGGACACAACTGACTATCATATATATATATATACCTTTGCATTATACCTAGCTGCATTCACGCATGCATGATCATTAATGCCTGATGACACTATCAACACCTATAGAGAGCTGAACTGTGAAACAACTGCCTTTCATTAATACGTAAATCATAACAGCTCATTTTGTATACTCACATTTGAAACCAGAAAAAATAGTTTTAAAAATAAACACAGACACTATTTGATCGTCCTGATATTTCTTGTTTTCTGTTTCTTTGACTCAAAGCACTGTGGCAAGGATTCTGACTCCAAAGTGCTAACAATTTTTTTTTTCATATAAAAAAAAAAAAAATCAGATGGACAAAAACATATGGTCTGGAAAAAACAGTAACCAAACGAAAAGAAGTTAAATGCGATGCGATGTGGGAATTCATTTCCAGTGTTTCTTTCCTTCTGGTTCACTGGCACTTACGTTTTCACCCTGAGAGCCCCTGTATTTGTGTACAGGTGTATAACTGCTGTCGCTAACTGCACGTCAGTCGCAGTGATAATGGCTAAAAAGGTTAAAAGCCCCATTGCCTTTTATGGCTGTAGGGCGCAGTGGGTTTATATCCACTGTGTCAAGGGCTCAGCTTTGGGAAGGCAGGCTGAGTACCCCCCAACTCCTCAGGAAGTATTTCATTATCGTTATTATCGTCACTGTTCTTATTACGATGACGATTCCACATACATCATTAGAGAAGGCAGGCTGAGTACCCCCCAACTCCTCAGGTAGTATCTCATTATCGTTATCATCATCACTGTTCTTGTTACGATGACGATTCCACATACATCATTAGAGAAGGCAGGCTGAGTACCCCCCAACTCCTCAGGAAGTATCTCACGGGGCAGGATCTCATGGAGCTTCTCCAGTTTGCTACCATGCATGTGGATCTGAAATCATAATGATCATGACAATAGTAAGTTTATCCAGGTAAATTTGAAATCATAATCATCATAACCATAATAATCAAAACAAATTTGCCAAGGTAGATCTGAAATCAAATTGATCATGACAATAGTAAGTTTATCCAGGAAAATTTGAAATCATAATCATCATAACCATAATAATCATAACAAATTTGCCAAGGCAGATCTGAAATCATAATGATCATGACAATAGTAAGTTTATCCAGGTATATTTGAAATCATTATCATCATGATATGTTTATCCAGGGAGGTCTGAAATCACAATCATAATAGTAATCGAAAAAATGTTTGTCCAGGTACATCTGAAATCATAATCATAATATAATTTTCATTTAGGTAGATCCGAAATTATAATCATCATACTCCTAATCAAAATAAGTTTATCGAAGTAGATCTAAAATCATAATGTGTGTGTGTGTGTGTGTGTGTGTGTGTGCAGTATATACATATGTGTGTGTGATTGTGTGTGTGTGTGTGTGTGTGTGCAGTATATACATATGTGTGTGTGATTGTGTGTGTGTGTGTGTGTGTGTGTGTGAAGAAAAAAAGACACAGAAATTACAAGAAGAATTGTGGACTACAAGCATAATAATGAGAAGAAAACAAAACATAACAAACAAGGAAACCTACCAAGCATCACACAACTGTGAAAAAAAAGACGTCTTACAGGACTGTGCAGCAGTGTTTGTAGTGTGTAATTTTTTTTTTTTTTTGTATTTATATTTCTTTTTATCACAACAGATTCCTCTGTGTGAAATTCGGGCTGCTTTCCCCAGGGAGAGCGCGTCGCTATACTACAGCGCCACCCATTTTTTTTTGTATTTTTTCCTGCATGCAGTTTTATTTGTTTTTCCTATCGAAGTGGATTTTTCTACAGAATTTTGCCAGGAAAAACCCTTTTGTTGCCGTGGGGTCTTTTACATGCGCTAAGTGCATGCTGCACATGGGACCTCGGTTTATCATCTCATCCGAATAACTAGCGTCCAGACCACCACTCAAAGTCTAGTGGAGGGGGAGAAAATATGAGCGGCTGAGCCGTGATTCGAACTGTTGCACTCAGATTCTCTTGCTTCCTATGCGGACGCATTACCTCTCGGCTATCACTCCTCATATGTGCGTATGCATGTACATGTGTGTGTGTGTGCAAGTGTGTGTGTGTGTGTGTGTGCATGTGAGTGCACGTGTGTGTTTACCTATGTGTATGTCCCCTGTCTTTATCTTCTGAAAGAAAACTTAACACCTGAAATGATCATTCTCCACATGATACCCACCTCCTTCACATTATGACACAAACAACAAAAATCTGGACCAACATGCACCACTCACTCTTTTCAAAAACTTTTCTTTCATGAACGGCTTGGCAATGGCAAACATAGCATCCATGAAGGTTGGCTCATTCAGGTAGTGGGCTGCCCTGAAGCGCATCGGGAAAGCGTCCTGAAAAACCCCCCACTGAGGATTGTTCGAAATTCGGCTGACACTCTACACATTGAGGAATGAAGTTAGCTGACACAGTACACACTGAGGATTCTTTGAAGTTAGCTGACACAGTACACATTGTTGAATAAAGTTCAGCTGACACAGTAGACATTGAGGAATGAAGTTTAGCTGACACTGAACACACTGAGAAATGAAATTTAGCTGACATTGAACACACCGAGGAAAGTTTAGCTGACACTGAACACACTGAGAAATGAAATTTAGCTGACACTGAACACACTGAGGAATGTTTAGCTGATATTGAACACACTAAGAAATGAAATTTAGCTGACAATGAACACACTGAGGAATGAAGTTTAGCTGACACAGAACACACTGAGGAATGAAATTTAGCTAACACAGAACACACTGAGGAATGAAATTTAGCTGACACAGAACACACTGAGGAATGAAATTTAGCTTACATAACACACTGAGGAATAAAGTTTAGCTGACACAGAACACACTGAGGAATGAAATTTAGCTTACATAACACACTGAGGAATAAAGTTTAGCTGACACAGAACACACCCAGGAATGAAATTTAGCTTACATAACACACTGAGGAATAAAGTTTAGCTGACACAGAACACACCCAGGAATGAAATTTAGCTGACACAGAACACACTGAGGAATGAAGTTTAGCTAACACATAACACTGAGGAATGAAATTTAGCTGACACAGAATACACTGAGAAATGAAATTTAGCTGACACAGAATACACTGAGGAATGAAATTTAGCTGACACATAACACTGAGAAATGAAGTTTAGCTGACACATAACACACTGAGGAATGAAATTTAGCTGACACATAACACACTGAGGAATGAAGTTTAGCTGACACAGCACACATTGACGAATGAAGTTTAGCTGAAACAGAACACATTCAGGAACGACTGAAGTTTAGCTGACACGGAACACACTGAATAATGAAGTTTGGCCGACACAGAACACATTGTGGAATGATTGAAGTTTAGCTGACACAGAACACACTGAATAATTAAGTTTGGCTGACACAGAATACATTGTGGAATGATTGAAGTTTAGCTGACACGGAACACACTGAATAATTAAGTTTGGCCGACACAGAATACATTGTGGAATGATTGAAGTTTAGCTGACACGGAACACACTGAATAATGAAGTTTGGCCGACACAGAATACATTGTGGAATGATTGAAGTTCAGCTGACACAGAACAAAAAGACACAGAATGGGGGTGCCCAAAACTACGCTCAATAATGCTTCACTATCACTATGCTGCTTGAATTTCAGTGAATAAGTGTAATGTTTTGTATGTTCAATTCAAGATGCTCATCGTGACCCAGTGGTGCAGACTCTGGCAGAGGTCGGATTCCTGTCCTGTGCAAAAGTTGCTACTACCCTATACCTGCTAAACAGAGACTACGTGTGTGTTTCAAGCTGTTGTCTTATTGTTGTCTTATTAATTCAATTATTTATTTATTATTATTATTATTTTATTATTATTTTCATTACTACTACCTCTTTTTATATCATAATTATTATTCATTTATTTATTTATTTATTTATGTAAGCTTATCTATATATATATATTTTTTCTCTCTCTTTTTTTCTCAAGGCCTGACTAAGCGCGCTGGGTTACGCTGCTGGTCAGGCATCTGCTTGGCAGATGTGGTTTAGCATATATGGATTTGTCCGAACGCAGTGACGCCTCCTTGAGTTACTGAAACTGAAACTGAAACTTCAACCTGTTGAGGGAATTCTCTCAACCTGTCCTTCCTGCTATCTCAGATAATTCCTGACAAATCTGTGAGACGAGTGCTGATAAACTCAAGCATGACCACCAAGCTTTCATATGCACTAGAAATGATAGATTTCCATGAGAGATTGCATTCTCAGTCTGTCAAAGATCCTGCATACTGTTATTAATGTCGCTGTCATAGCTGGTGAACGAATAAAATTGCATAAAGTCATGTGTTTCTGTGTATCTTTAGTTGTGTTCAACTGAAGTAGCAGTGGCCTGTGTCTTCTTCTTCTTCTGCGTTCACTCGTATGCACATGAGTGGGCTTTTACGTGTATGACCGTTTTTACCCCGCCATGTAGGCAGCCATACTCCGTTTTCGGGGGTGTGCATGCTGGGTATATTCTTGTTTCCATAACCCACCGAGCGCTGACATGGATTACAGGATCTTTAACGTGCGTATTTGATCTTCTGCATGCGTATACACGCGAAGGGGGTTCAGGCACTAGCAGGTCTGCACATATGTTGACCTGGGAGATGGTAAAAATCTCCACCCTTTACCCACCAGGCGCCGTCACCGTGATTCGAACCCGGGATCCTCAGATTGACAGTCCAACGCTTTAGCCACTCGGCTATTGCGCCCATCAGTGGCCTGTGTGGAAAGGCAAGAGATTTATCACACCATGGAGCCTGAAATGTGACTGTAACAGCTGAGAGTCAAGTCCTGCACCAGCACTGTCTTTTGCAGACCTCACATCAGACAGTTGAATGAGCTGATTAGCAGCAATATCTACCTTTCTCCATTGTCTTTTCGTTACAAGACATCCACTTCCCTTCTCCCTGTGCGGTACTCAGACATGTCATAGGACATTTTTTCTTTGTACATCAAAGATGCAGCTGCATAAGTGAACACAAGGGAAGTAATATACTAGCGGCGGCTACCAGCTGCAGCTACTTTCGGTTTCCCTGCTTGGGTGGGAGTGTTGTTTTCTACCGGGCAGGAAACAGACCACTGCCAGAGTCAACACCAATTGGTCATGGTATAGTATGTGTCATCAAACTCCGCATAGACGGATAGTAGTTTGCACAGGACAGGAATGTCAGACCCCTGCTGGAGTCTGCACTAGTTGGGTCACGGTTAAGTATGTGTCATCAAACAAGGATTTTAATCACAATATCAAGCAGTTGCAAAGCGAACCTGGTACAAGGTGGCCTCTTTACGGGCAACAGAAGGTGTGTAGTGCTTAGCTTGATGCCATCCAAAGTCCTTCAAGTCGGCAATAACTGTCAATCCACACACCTGTGTCTCTTCATCCTGGAAAATAACACACGTGTTAACCAGCACGCAGAATGTCAAGGGATAAAGGCAACATATACACCAGTTGCAAAATGTCACCAATACATGCACTGCTTTTTCCAAGCTTCAAAAGAGACAAGGATTAACCTTTGTGCAAACCTTTTTCATTTATTTATTTTATTATTATTATTATTACTTTAAAAAAAAATTTATGTACGCTTATAGTTACTTCATCAAGTTTCTGTGACTTATACATACTATTATTATTAGTAGTAGTTCTTTTTTATGTATCTATCTATTATTTATTCACCTTTTCTTTTCTTTTTTTTCTTTCTCAAGGCCTGACTAAGCGCGTTGGTTTACGCTGCTGGTCAGGCATCTGCTTGGCAGATGTGGTGCAGGGTATATGGATTTGTCCGAACGCAGTGACACCTCCTTGAGCTACTGAAACTGAAACTGCAAACCTGCAGTACTACGTTCACTTTTGTTTCTGTGCCATCATCATCATCTGTGGTGTTCCTCACACCACACTCATCCGGAGTCCCCCACCCACACCCACAGCCACGCCCAGGTTCATCTACAATACAATACACAACACACAAACTTTATTGTCTATACTTTGGTACAGAGATTTTCTTTTTGGCAGCAGCACATGTCCAACATAAGAAGAACACAACAAACAAATAAAATGAATAGAAAATAAAAAGATAAATTAAATGCATCAAATGGAAATAGCTATATACAAATATACAGATTACTGAAATTTACGTGCCTCTCCATCTCAGTCAGCCAAGCCGCATTGCACATCTTCACACACACACACACACACACACACACACACACACCATGCACACATACACTCTCTCTCTTCCTCTCTCTCTCTGTCTCTCTCTTCACAAAATATGCAACTAATCATAGTTCATTTAAAAATCAAATATCACCAGAGTAAGACAAGAATTAAACCAAAAAGCAGCACTTCCATAGTTCACATAAAAATTTAAAAAATAAAATAAAATAAGAGGCATCACAGAAGAACCACTTTCATTCATTCATACTAATCAAAAGCCCTAACACAACATCTACTACAGTTCAACCCCATTAGTCCACAGGAGCCTATCAATGCTGGG
>JAAQRG010318092.1:0-10457 GCA_011634625.1 Babylonia areolata | reverse complement strand
GACCATTATATATATATATAAAACACGTGTAAACAGAAAGTTAGAGAAACAAGGGACGGACAGAGAGAGGGAAGGGGGGGGGTTGCTGTTTTAGAAAAGGGGGTGGGTATCGAGGCCAGACTTGAAAGAGCTGAGCGCAGTATTGTGACCGAAGCGATAGGAGATCGTTTCAAGTGCAAGGTCCAGAGACCGAGGACTAAAGAGCGGCGGCCCGGCCGACTGTGGAGTGTTTAGAATCTCGGGGACCGCTGAAACAGTGTGGATCTGAAGCGGATGGAAGAGAGCGAGACTGGGTGTAGGGGTGAAGGCAGTCACAGCGACAGCGCAGAATGATTTGATTTTTTTGATTTTTATGTTAGGTGATGTACGGTCCGCCGTCCCCCTCCCTCCCTCCACCCCACCCCCACTCCACTCCCCTCCCACCTCGCCCATATCTCTCTCACTGTCCTTGTCTTTCAAATTCCTGTGTAGCCTACTCATTATGTTTTGAGTGATTAATATTTATCGTTATTTAATGTTTCTTGTCTTTCAGATTCCTGTGTAGCCTACTCATTATGTTTTGAATGATTAATATTTATCGTTATTTAATGTTTGCCATGCGTAATTATGCCTTTGTGTGTGTGTGTGTGTGTGTGTGTGTGTGTGTGTGTGTGTTTCAGTTTATATTACGATCTGGATCTGGACAGCTACAGATCCCAGAGAATCACGCGACTCTCCGCCTGTGAGAAACGAAAAGTGAGTGAGAGACAGAGAGAGAGAGAGAGAGAGAGAGAGAGAGAGAGAGTGTATTTCGCACCAAACACGTACTATAAATTCTGCTCATATAAGAATACACAACTTCAAGCCAGTGCTGCTTTGTACTCGCTTGAGTTTACATACACATGTGCACACGCATATACGCGATGGACATCCAAGATAATGTAATTTGCATCATGTGGAATATCTCTCTCTCTCTCTCTCTCTCTCTCTCTCTCTCTCTCTCTCAAACAGTTCCTCATGTTATTGTACATGTGCAAACATGTGTGTGCATAAGTGCATGCATGTGTGTGTGCACGAAATATTTGATCACGGTAGACCAATAATACTTTTTATGTGTGTGGTATTTATGAGCGTGCTTACATGCAAGTGTATGTGCAGTGCACGAAACATTTGACCACAGTAGGCCTAACAATGACATGTGTGTGTGATAATGTTTGTGCATAGGCGCATGCATGTGTGTGTGTGTGCACGAAATTTCGATCACCACAGGCTAATGATATATATGATTTTATGTGTGTGTGGTCCGTGTTGTCAGCTGAGTTTCGCCATGAGCATGCTGGGTCAGCAGTCCTTCATGATCCTGGATGAGCCGTCTGCTGGCATGGACCCCCGCTCTCGCCGCATGTACTGGTGAGTCCCCCAGTTTCTTTGATCATAGTGATCATAGTAATGATAATCCTCATGGACCCCCGCTCTCGCCGCATGTACTGGTGAGTCCCCCAGTTTCTTTGATCATAGTAATCATAGTAATGATAATCCTCATGGATCTGCCTGACTTGGGGTTCTGGTTTTAGTTAGCTTGTATTGGGGTTCTGGCTTAGATCACATGGCTTGGGGTTCTATTTTAGTTTGCCTGCCTTGATTGGGGTTCTGATTTAGTTAGCTTGGATTGGGGCTCTGCTTTAGATCACTCGGCCTGGGGTTCTGTTTTAGTTAGTCTGCCTGGCCTGGGGTTCTGGCTTAGATCACTTGGCCTGGGGTTTCCTTTTGTATTTAGCCTGCCTGGCTTGGGGTTCTGGTTTAGCTGGTTCGACTGGGGTTGGAGCTTTGATCCATTGCCTAAGTTAGGATCTATGTGAAGACTTGTGTCTGGTCATGCGCGCCCGTGTGTGCTTGCGTGTATTATATATATATATATATATATGTATGTATATGCGTATAGGATCGCGTCAAGTGATGTTTGCCGGGGGTAAGGAGTGTATACGCGATTGGGAGACAGGGAGGAAGGGGGAGAGCTCGAATGTGAATGATGTGAGTGTGTGTGTGTGAATGGTGTGTGTGCGTGCGTGTGTGTATGTGTGTGTGCGTGTGTGTGTGTATGAGTGTGTGCGTGTGTGTGTGTATGAGTGGTGTGTGTGTGTTTGTGAATGTGTGTGTGTGTGTGAATGATGTGTGTGTGTGAATGATGTGTGTGATGTGTGTGTGTGTGATGTGTGTGTGTGTGTGTGTGAATGATGTGTGTGTGTGAATGATGTGTGTGTGTGTGTGAATGGTGTGTGCGTGTGTGTGAATGAGTGTGTGTGAATGATATGTGTGTGTGTGTGAATGATGTGTGTGTGAATGATGTGTGTGTGTGAATGATGTGTGTGTGTGTGAACGATGTGTGTGTGTGTGTGTGTGTGTGAATGATGTGTGTGTGTGTGAATGGTGTGTGCGTGTGTGTGAATGATGTGTGTGTCTGAATGATGTGTGTGTGAACGATGTGTGTGTGTTGACACAGGGACGCGGTGAAGCACTTCGTGCAGAGCAGTGGGAGAAGCGGGCTGGTCAGCACTCACAGCGTGGAGGAGGCCAAGGCTCTGTGCTCCCGTGTGGCCCTCATGGTCAATGGACACATCAGGTGCGTTGTTACCTGTAGCCCTTACTCTGCACACCTGTGTGTGTGTGTGTGTGTGTGTGTGTGTGTGTGTGTGTGTGTGTGTGTCTGCTCCCGTGTGGCCCTCGTGGGCAATGGACACATCAAGTGCGTTGTTACCTGTAGGCTAGCCCATACTCTGTAGTAGTAGTAGTGGTTCATCCACATGTGTGTGTGTGTGTATGCGCGTGTGCGTGTGCGTGCGTGTGCATGTGTGTGCGTGTATGTGTACATGCAGAAACATAGGCACGGTGGAGGAGCTACAGCAACGCTGCCGCCAGACGTTCAGCCTGGAGGTGAAGTTCGGGGGGCGGGGCCAAGAGGGGGAGGGGCGTGGCCAGCAGAGGATGGACATGCTTCTGCTGTTCCTGCGGGAGGTGTTCCCAAGCCTCAGCCTGCTGGAGTGCTTCAGGGGGCGTGTCCTCTTCCTGGTCACCTGCCGCGCCCCGGACTTCTGCCTGTCGGCCACGCTGGACATGCTGGAGTCCAGTGAGTGGCTGTAGTGTTTGTGTTGTGTTCTGCGTCGTACTGTATTTGTATTTTGTATTTCTTTTTATCACAACAGATTTCTCTGTGTGAAATTCGGGCTGCTCTCCCCAGGGAGAGCGCGTCGCTACACTACAGCGCCACCCATTTTTTTGTTATTTATTCCTGCATGCAATTTTATTTGTTTTTCTTATCGAAGTTGATTTTTCTACAGAATTCTGCCAGGAACTACCCTTTTGTTGCCGTGGGTTCTTTTACGTGCGCTAAGTGCATGCTGCACACGGGACCTCGGTTTATCGTCTCATCCGAATGACTAGCATCCAGACCACCACTCAAGGTCTAGTGGAGGGGGAGAAAATATCGGCGGCTGAACTGTGATTCGAACCAGCGCGCTCAGATTCTCTAGCTTCCTAGGCGGACGCGTCACCTCTAGGCCATCACTCCACTATTTTGTTGCATTGTATCAGTTGTACTGCAATGCAGTCATTGTATTATATTGCATTGCATTGCATTGTATTGTATTGTACTGTATTTTGTTGTATTGCATTGACCGCTACCATGGACACATTGCAGTCCAGTGAGTGGTCGTGGTATTGTTCTGTACTGTACTGTATTGTATCGTATCATATTCCGTTCTGTTGTATTGCATTGTCCGGCGGCTACCACGGATATCTTGCAGTCCAGTGAGTGGGCCTAATATTGTGTTGTATTGCATTGCATTGCATTGCATTATATTGCACTGTACTGTTGTGCCAGTATTGTTTTGTATCGTATCGTATTGTATTGCATTGCATTGTATCGTACTGCATTTTGTTGTAAAACATTGTCCACGACAGCTACCACGGCTACCATCTTGCAGTCCAATGAGTGGCCTTCGTGTTGCATTGTGCTGTATTGTACTTACTGTATTATATTGCATTGTATTGCATTGCATTGCATTGTACTATACCGTACTGTACTGTTCTGTACTGTACAGTATCATACTGTATTTTGTTGTATTGCATTGTTGTTGGGCTACCACGGACATCTTGCAGTCCGCTGAGTGGCCATAGCGTTTTACAGTATCAGTTGTATCGTGTTGTGTTGCGGTTTTTTTGTTTTTTGTTTTCTTTCGCTTTTTTTTTTAACATTTATTTGCTTATTTATCATCATTGTTGTCTTTTGTATTTGTTTATTTTATTTATTTATTTATTTATTTATCTGTATTTATTTTATTTTCATTATTTTTCATCTTCTTCTTTTTTTGGATTATATTATTATTATTTAGTTAGTTATTTAGTGATTTATTTATATATTTATTTATCTGTTTATTTATTTTTTATTTTTTAATTCTTTATTCATTTATTTACTTTATTTTGTTTTATTTTATTTTATTTTTTAAATTTTTTTCCTCATGGCCTGACAAAGCGCGTTGGGTTACGCTGCTGGTTAGGCATCTGCTTGGCAGATGTGGTGTAGCGTATGTGGATTTGTCCGAACGCAGTGACGCCTCCTTGAGCTACTGAAACTGAAACTGAAACTGTGTTGCGTTGTACTGTATCTTACTGTTTTGTGCTGTATAGTATAGTATTGTATTGTATTCCGTTGTATCGTGTTTTGTTGTTGTGTTGTGTTGTGTTACTTTGTCACAGTTTTGTATTGTGTTGTACTGATGTACTGTATTGTATTGCCCTTGTTGTGATGTATTGTACTGTGTTGTATTGTGTTGTATTGTATCGTACGGTATGTCATTGCATTGCATTATGGCCTGTCCAGCACTCGGCTTGTATCACAGATTGACATAAGTTTACATTTGGGCCAACAGCAAAGTGAGAGTTGTATTGTCAATGGTTTCTCCTGTCAGTGGGAAACCATTTACAGCTTAGTCTTTTGTGAAGGACTATGACTCTCAAACTAGGAGGCAAAATTGCACTGGCTGCAGCACAATCAAAATTCTTGCCCAGATAGTCGGAACAGCAGTTGCCTCCTCTGCTGTTGTGATGGTCATAGTCGGACACGACTGACTATCATACATATAATTATATATATATATATATATGGCCTGTCTTGAACACCCTGTGTGTGTCACGTTCTGTGCCGCAGTCAAGCGGAACCTGGACCTGGAGGAGCTGACCTTCAGCCAGTGCAGCCTGGACCAGCTCTTCCTGGACCTCACCCGCCAGCAGAAACACGGCCCCGGCAGGTACCTCCACCCTGACGACCTCACCACCAAGGCCGCAGCACACGCCACCACCCATCACCCTCCGCACACACCCCAGCAGCAACCCCCACTACACACTTCTCCCACACCGCCCTCCGCAGGGGGCGTGGCCAGCACGGCAGACCACGCCCACCCACCCCGAGAGGTCAAGGACGAGGGCGGGGCCAGCGCGGGTCAGGGTGACGTCAGCAGCGACGCCGACGCGGCAGTGGGCATGGTGGTGCTGCAGCACCCGAGCGGTGACGACGGCGGGGGCGGGGTGGCCTGTGGGGATGCGGAGGAGGAGGGGGACGGGCGGGGAGCGGGGGCGGCGGCCCCCGTGGTGTTCAGCGTGGACGGGGAGGACAACCTGGCCTTCAGCTTGGAGGAGGGAGGGGACGGGGCGCCGCCAGACACACAGACCTCCGTGTGATGGACCCCTGTGTAGTTATGACACACAGACCTCCGTGTGATGGACCCCTGTGTAGTTATGACACACAGACCTCCGTGTGATGGACCCCTGTGTAGTTAACACACAGACCTCCGTGTAGTTCACACACACACACACACACACACACACACACTGATAGTGAAAAGACGCTTAACTAAAGAACGAAATCAAACACTTTGTGATTAACACACACACCTTGTAACTAACACAGACACACACACGCATACACACCTCTTTGTAATTAATACACATTCACCTCCTTCTGATTAACACAAACACCTCCGTGTAATTAACACACACACACACCTCCATCTGATTAACACTCACACCTCCGTGTAATTAACACACACACCTCCTTGTGATTAACACACACACCTCCGTGTAATTAAAACACACACACCTCCTTCTGATTAACACACACACCTCCGTGTAATCAGTGTAACCTCCACAGTGGTAATGTTGTGGTGGTGTGTTTTTTATGGGTCGGAACGAGCGTAGCGCTGCAAAAGGAACACGGTGTGGATGGTTGATCGCTGATCTATCCATACTGAACTGTCAGGTGTTGGAAACACCTGTGAAAGAAGGCAGCACACTCACGTGGCACTGTTGACGGCTGGACACTGTGTCTGTAGCCAGGGCGACGCCTCGTCAAAATACTTATTATGGCCAGGATTGGTTCAGACACGTCTTCGGCATGAGTGTGTCACTGAAACAAGTGTTGATCTGGAGCTTCGTGTCAGCATTCACTTCATGCATGGTCACCTGTCTGTTAGTGGTTAGGCTTCATGTTGTTCGGGGTATGGACGTTAATCCTTTCACCGCCAAGCTCGCATTTATGCACAGGCGTGGTAGAGGACCCATGTCACTGGATGTTGACCATTCATTGGTCTGTTATCCATGAACCTACTGCTCTTAATGTTCGGTGGTAGGATAGGCCATATTTTCTATACATCGCAGGGGGAATCCCCAGCTACTCTTAGCCACTGTCTATTCTGTGTTTATACAAGGGAATTTTGTACTCTAAATTGACTGGCGGTGAAAGGATTAATATCTCAATTCTGGTGTCAGTGTTCGGGGTTGGGGGTAGGGGTGGGGATGACCCCCTGAGAGAGTGAGGGTAGGAGGGGTAGCGGGGTGTGGGTGGAGAGGGGAGAGAGAGGGGAGGGGAGGTTTGAGGCCTTTCCAAGTACTTGCCTGTAACCGAACTGGCCCCCAGCAGATGGGAAGTGAAAGCACGTGATACAAAGCTCTGAAAGACTCAAGGGTCCAGCAGCAAACGTCACCACCCTCCTGCCTTGTGGACAGTGTGCATTGTTCCCATCACCCGTGACCCTGCATTCTTCTTTCCCCGACACCCTGGTTTGAGTCTGTGACCAGCTTCAGCCAGGCTTCCAGGCACCATGCTCGTCATTCGTGGATTAACCCCTTCACCGTTGAGCTTTGGCGAAGTGGTGTCAAGTGTGACATACAATTTAAGCTCAAACGGAAACCTTTGTCCACGTTCCAGTGGTGCGGTTGAGTTTGCTGAACAGAAGTAATGCAACGCCACCAGGAAGAAGTCCAAAATTAATAATTATAGAGTGATGACTGACCTCCTGACCTTAAACCCCAAGCACAACACAGGGGTTAACTCTCTCCATACGAACGGCGAAAGAGACATTAACAGCGTTTCACCCCAATTACCATCATCAAAATATTGCAAGCGGAAGGCTCTTATACTGAAGACGTGAATGTTGACAAAGAATACCACGAATTCTGACGACGGAAGCTAAAGGTTGGGTCATTCAGACACCCACTGGACATCCGAGGGGTCTGTGTAGAGAAGAGAGGACTGGCCGTACTGAGTGAGTTAAGTCACTGGCAGTTCGCTGTCTCGGTGTGAATGGCTATTATCGCATCTGTCGAATACGCGAAAGGTTCTGGGGTTCGAGCTCGTGTGGAAACTTTTGGGGTTTTTTGTTTGCTTTTTTTGGTGCTCCTCTAAAGGCTTGTCCGGCGCGTTGAGTCTATGCGTAAGTCCGGCCTCTTCCCCCTTTTTTAACTCACTCAGTACGGCCAGTCCTCTCTTCTCTTCTACACAGACCCCTCGGATGTCCAGTGGGTGTCTGAATAACCCAACCTTTCGCTTCCGTCGTCAGAATTGTGGTATTCTTTGTCAACATTCACCTCTTCAGTATAAGAGCCTTCCGCTTGCAATATTTTGATGATGATAATTGGGGTGAAACGCTGTTAACGTCGTCCTCTTTCGCCGTTCGTATGGAGAGAGTTAAGCAGGTGTGGCGTATGTGGATCAGTCCGCACGCTTTAATACCTCCTTGAAATTGAAACATTTCTAAACTGCGGGTTTATTTACAATAATTATCACACCTGTACCATGAGTGTATTGACAGTAATCATTACATCCTCACATTGAGTGTATTGACAGTAATCATTACATCCTCACAATAAGTGTATTGACAGTAATCATTACATCCTCACATTGAGTGTATTGACAGTAATCATTACATCCTCACATTGAGTGTATTGACAGTAATCATTACATCCTCACAATGAGTGTATTGACAGTAATCATTACATCCTCACAATGAGTGTATTGACAGTAATCATTACATCCTCACAATGAGTGTACTGACAGTAATCATTACATCCTCACAATGAGTGTATTGACAGTAATCATTACATCCTCACATTGAGTGTATTGACAGTAATCATTACATCCTCACAATGAGTGTATTGACAGTAATCATTACATCCTCACAATGAGTGTATTGACAGTAATCATTACATCCTCACAATGAGTGTACTGACAGTAATCATTACATCCTCACAATGAGTGTATTGACAGTAATCATTACATCCTCACAATGAGTGTACTGACAGTAATCATTACATCCTCACAATAAGTGTATTGACAGTAATCATTACACACACACATTAGTTATTCCTTACACCATGGCTGTGAGTCTGGTAGGTCTAATCAGTGAAAGGTCTCCATACTGTGTATCTCCACCGAAACAAAAAATTGGTGTCATTCCAAAGCAGTTGCACCTCATCTTCCCGCTGTCTTTCAACTGGAAGAAATAGCAGTGACGCCGAAGATGTGTGTACGCACTCGTGTAAAGTAATACAGTGTTTGTTGCATGTCGCGAGATAGTGTGGTGTAAATATTTAACATGAAATAATTATGTGTTTTACAGAGAACAAAAATAATGCGTTGATATGGAAAATATAATAATTATAATTATGTTTTACCGATTCATGCTCCAGTGAAATAACTTCAGCTGATTATAATGGCAGCTTTTATGCTCGAGGAAATTGATACAGAGTTTTGTTATATGTCACAGTGTATTGTGGTGTAAATATTGAACATGAATATATGTTGGGAGTTTGTTGTATGCCTAGGTATATTGTGGTGTAGACATTGAACACGAAATATATGTTTCATTTAGGAAAAACGATGTGTTGTTGTGAAAAGATTGTTTCTGTGAATTCTCGATCATGTGTAAAGACTTAAGCAATTGATTACAATGGCAACATTTGATCCATTGTCTGTGAGTGATTGAAACATTCACCCGAACTGTGCAGATAATTTTTTTTTTTGTCCCTAAGGGGGCACTGTGGTAGAACCAGTCAGGCGTTGGCCTTCTGATCAGGGTTGGAGACTGCTTCAGTGTGGTGTTGTGTCCTCTGGAAAGACACTCCACTTCCATTTTCCTCACTCCACCCAGGTGTGAACGGGTACCTGTCGGGACTCCAGCTGGAGAAGATCCTAACAGCGGAGGGAGAGGGTTGGGGCCCGTCTTCCTGTGCCGAGCTGAAGACACGGTGGATGTGACTTCATTACCCTGATGGCCTGACCCTAAAGCTTGTAACCTTAACCTGTCCAAAACACCTGGGCCTGTGTTGCCCTCAGTGATACATGGTGATGACACCATGCAGGCTTAAAACAGGCTTCAGCTGATTGACAGTCAAGGTGTGTAACACATGATAGTCCATCATAGAGTCTGAAGATGACGCGGCCTGTGTTCTCAACGATGAGAGCAGAAGTGGTTGTGTGATGCCTGTTCGCTATAGCAGTGAGATGTTGTATGGGTGGATCGGGTTTAACTACGTGGGGCCATCCTGAACAGACCATCGTGCCTGCGGGTAAATGTGTACCTGTTGGTAATCTGCCTGAGGCCAGGTAAACTGCCCAAGAGTAAGCAATACCCGGTATTCAGGAATACAATAGTCTGCCCGCAGGTCTACAAACCCGAAGGCAATTTACCATTACAAACTGCCAAGGGTGACTGCCCACGAAATATGGCGGATCCTTTTATAGCATTGTTGTTTTTTTAAAAAGGAAAATAGGCGTGCTTTGCAGATGAAACGTGTTTTGCTAACTCTCTGGACAATGCTGTCAACTGCAGTGGGGAGAGAAGAGCGTGCACAGAAGGAAATCACCAGGATTTTTAATGATAGACTATGGGTCAGCTGCCTGAGTGCACTGGGCGTGTCTTGAATACGAAGTTAAGTTAACCAAGATAAAGTGTACCCGTACTGTGAATCCCTGTAATTTTCCTCAACAGCAAAATGAAGTTTGTCTTGAATACGGCCCCTGTTGGCTGACGCCTTCCAGGTCTAATGTCAGGGTCGGGGTGTTGGTCCGAAGAGGGTGGTGTGAATCGAGGGATGAGTCCTGCCCCAGACGTCACCAGTCCTCTTCAAGGGCAGCTGCGCTCTGGAAA
>JAAQRG010318081.1:0-10506 GCA_011634625.1 Babylonia areolata | reverse complement strand
GTGGTTGACTGTGTGAGTTACATGACGGTTGACAGTGGTTGACTGTGTGAGTTACATGACGGTTGACAGTGGTTGACTGTGTGAGTTACATGACGGTTGACAGTGGTTGACTGTGTGAGTTACATGACGGTTGACAGTGGTTCACTGTGTGAGTTACATGACGGTTGACAGTGGTTCACTGTGTGAGTTATGTGATGGTTCACAGTGGTAGTTACATGACGGTTGACAGTGGTTCACTGTGTGAGTTATGTGATGGTTCACAGTGGTAGTTACATGACGGTTGACAGTGGTTCACTGTGTGAGTTACATGATGGTTCACAATGGTTCACAGTGGTAGTTACATGATGGTTGACTGTGGTAGTTACATGACGGTTGACAGTGGTTGACTGTGTGAGTTACATGACGGTTGACAGTGGTTGACTGTGTGAGTTACATGACGGTTGACAGTGGTTGACTGTGTGAGTTACATGACGGTTGACAGTGGTTGACTGTGTGAGGAATTTACATAGCGGTTGACAGTGGTTGACTGTGTGAGTTACATGACGGTTGACAGTGGTTGACTGTGTGAGTTACATGACGGTTGACAGTGGTTGACTGTGTGAGTTACATGACAGTTGACAGTGGTTGACTGTGTGAGTTACATGACGGTTGACAGTGGTTGACTGTGTGAGTTACATGACGGTTGACAGTGGTTGACTGTGTGAGTTACATGACGGTTTTTCAGTGGTTGACTGTGCAGGTCGCCAGGAGGTGGAGGAGGCAGGAAAGGTGGGTGCCATTCAGTGGCAGATGGCGCAGTGTTTGATGTGGACGCTGCGACAGACACGCCCCCATCCTGAGCGTTTCTACGCCCGCATCATCAGCGCCATGTGTCAGCTGCGGGACCTGTGTGACACCTTCTACCAGTGGCTGAGGTCCAACCCCTTTCAGGACTACCCCCAGGTCCAGAACAACTCTCTGCTGGCAGAATGGTTTTCTGAGGATTTCTCAGTGTCCTGATGATTCTTGGGAACAGAACCATGTGCATGTGTGCCTGTGTGTATGTGTGTGTGTGTGTGTGTGTGTGTGTGTGATTTGTGTTTGTGTCAGTGTCTGCTGTGTTTCAGTGTCATGACGAATGTTGTTGGAACGTGACAGTGTGTGTGTGATGGTACTTGTGTCCATGTCAGTGTCTGATGTGTATGACAAGGTTTTATAAAAAAACCACAGTGTGCAGATGTAATCAGTCAAATCAGTCTCCAGTGCTGTGTTTGTGCACAGGAGTGAAAGGATAATCAAAACTTGAAACTTGCTTTTGAAATAAAGTTTCATTCAAGGGTAAATTTAGTGTGAATGTTTTGTATCGCTTTAATTTGATCATTTGAGCAATGTCACAGGGAAAAACGCAGAAAATATACTGAAATTGACTGGTTTTTCCTCCAAATGAAACGTGAACACAGCATGAAGTACTGTTGGAGTTAGTTCCCTTGGTTTGAAGTTTATGCGTATGTAGGAAGTTGGAAATCGTTTTAGTGAAACAAATTTTGACGTCAGAGCAATCCTCAGTTCAATGTGTTGAAACTGATTATGTTTTTTGAATGTCAAGACAAGAAAAGAAAAGAATTAATTTCCTGCAGTCTATTTCCAGAAATGCGTACCATCTGAGATGGTGAGCAAACTGGGGAGGTTTTCTTTGACAGACTGCATGAGACCACTTCTTTTCTTTTCAAAGCCTTTTTTGTTTTTTTCCATTTTGACTTTATGTCAAAAAAGTTCTAACAATGAAGCTGTGTTACATGTGGGTATCTATGTCTGTTTTTGAAATGTGCGCTGAAGTATATCTTGAGAAACACTGCCGTGCGTTGAAATATATCTTGGGAAACAATGACCCCAAAGAAGAAGGCTACAGTGCAGATGGCGCAGATTGAACTGACAGTGTGCCCGCTTTACAGACAGGTTCATGGCCTGGACAGTAGCTTTAGCCACAAACTGAAATCTTCCCCTAAAGGTGGAAGCTGGTGTAAGTATTTTACCAGCACTGACCAGCAGCATAACCCAACACTACCTCATACATGCATTTATGAAACATGGCATTTGCTACCTCTCTGAAAATGCATCATTGAAGTTGTTGCTTTGTAAGGACAATGAGTGTCAATAATATTTGACTTTCAAACAGATTCTCAAGCCTATTTAAACTACAAATCTTCATTACCATCTTAATCATGAATTCACTACTTGCATATTAACTTGACAACTTCAGAAAGGCAATGGGAACACTTGTATTATTTGTACATGCATTCTCTGTACATGCCTGAGCATTTATTTCAAGGTGAGTCAACTCTTGTGGAGTTGATCATTCACACTATGTTATTTAACTCCCATGGAGTTCACTGGAGCAGGGAGTGATGATGACGAAAGCAGCACCGTCATTCTTTTATCTGTGCTCTGTAATCAGTGTAACCAGAACAGAGGGTACGTAACAGAGAGAATGAAGGTGAAAACGAGACAAGAGCTCGATTAGCACAATGGCTGTATGGTCTGAAGTGTCTTGTCAGGTTTGTGGTTTGAACCCCCACAATGCCTGGTGGGTAAACCGGAGAGTGGTTGCAGAAATGGCGGGGTGAAATGTTTGTGTGTGTAAATGAGTGTGATTGTCCACTAGTTCTGAATGCTTGTATCCAGGTTTCATGTCCAAACATAAATTGTTATCAAGTCATTATTACCAAATTCTGAATGCTTGTATCCAGATTTTATGTTCAAACATAAATTGTTATCAAGTCATAATTACCAAGTTCTGAATGCTTGTATCCAGATTTTATGTTCAAACATAAATTGTTATCAAGTCATTATTACCAAATTCTGAATGCTTGTATCCAGATTTTATGTTCAAACATAAATTGTTATCAAGTCATTATTACCAAGTTCTGAATGCTTGTATCCAGATTTTATGTCCAAACATAGATTGTTATCAAGTCATTATTACCAAGTTCTGAATGCTTGTACCCAGATTTTATGTCCAAACATAAATTGTTATCATGTCATTAGTACCAAGTTTTGAATGTTTGTATCCATGTTTTATGTCCAAACATAAATTGTTATCAAGTCATTAGTACCAAGTTCTGCATGTCTTATTTTTTCCCTTGCAGAGAAGGTTATATTTGTCAAGAAACATATATAATCATATTCCACATTTGGGTCAACAACATAGCAGAATACCTAATCAGATTCCAACAAATCCAGTGAAGCATTCCACAGCAGAATCTACTTCAAGGAAAGTATATAAACACTAACAAATGCTTCACTGAAGTTGTATCATTTACCAACTGAAAGGTATTTTTTGTTTTGCATATCCCCTATCCCAACACACACACACACACACACACACACACACACACACACACACACACTCATTAACCTATAATCCTTGTCACTGTACCACAAAACAGCAACATAATCTTCTGAGGCATGGAAGAATCACAAAGAATAATCCATTAAATACAGATTCCTAGAATATACAGTATAAACACAATCATGGAAAAAAGCAGTATTGTTGATAAGAGTCAAAACATGTTACATGATATAGTGGATATTTTATGCTAGCCATCTGTCCCATTTTTCTGGGTTTTTTTCATTCTCTCTTACATAGACAGAATAACAGACAACCGGACACAAACAGAAACAGCCCCACCCCCAGAAAACGTACAGTCTCTCTTCTCTGGTACTGCTCCAGGTCATTTATTTTTTGTCTATTTGAGTGATAGTTTTTAATGTTTTGATTTCCTCTTGCAGATCTTTGAAAATGTCTTCACTGTCTTCTAATTTTGCCCTTAAGTCGTCATTTTCCTGCAATTAAAAAATGTCACCACACAATCTGTCAAATTTATCAGAAAATTTGTTGAAATAAGCATGATTCGCTGGCATCCAGTTTTGTTATTTAAAGTATTGAATTTTTCATTTAAAACTCTCTCAATGTTACTTAACTTTTCCTGACTACCGTTTGTCCCCCTCCTCCCTCTCTGCTGTGTATGTCTTATTTAATTCCTTGGTTGCCATGGTTTCTGTCCCACTCACGAAGTCCTTCAATGTCTTTTGGTTGCTTAACGATTCATATCGTTGTTTTTTGTTTTCATTTAACCCCACCATAGACTCAGCAGCACTACAGTCCTGAAAACTGCTGCTGACATCAGATGAATGATTTTTTTCTTTTATTTTCCGAAGTCCGTTTTGGGGGCATTGTTCTTTGATTGTATTCCCAAAAGACTGTCACAAACTGGAAACTCTGCGCCCAGTAGCTGTTTTCACACACACTGTGGTCATGATCATTTCATGATGTGAATTACGAGATGCAACTGCATATCATGAGAACAAAGGGTCACAGTCTAGGATTCGTCTCTTCCTGGTGTGGAGCGCTGCATAAATACGTCTCTTCCCTTCGGCGGTTCTGCATTTTCTGGTATCCATGTTTTATGACCAACATAAAAATAGTAACAGGCACCACTGAACACCACCGAAGTGACTCAGCAGGAGTGCAGGGTCTCCTCTGGTGTGTGGCCTCCTGGTGACCTAACATCGATGGTTCCCTGTGGACTGCCGACGCTGGAACTGTGACGGACGAACCCAGGTGTGGCCGTGTATGGGGGAATGCCACTGAAACAGTGCAGATGATGGGGCAGCAAAAAAAAAAAAAAAAAAAAAAAGTTCAGCAATAGTTGTGTCTGTGTTTTATGACCAAACATAAATTGTTGTGAAGTTGATATTAGAAAGTTCTGCAATACTTATGTCCATGTTTTATGACAAAAATAAATTGTTATCAAGTTGTTATTACTAAGTTCTGCAATACTTGTATCCATGTTTTATGACCAAACATGAATTGTTATCAAGTTGTACAGTAAAAGAAATAAAAAATCAATGCTATTGTGTAGAGACAGTTTTTGACTCCTTGTCAACTCTGTCTCAGACTTTGTTCAGTGACTGTGAACCCAGGATTGAAAGTGAGTGGTCTCTGCATTAGAAGTGATGGAGTGATGGTGACTATCACTGGTTTGAGAACAAGTCCTAGTGGTTACACTTTTTGTTGATTTTGACTGTGATGTGCTTTGTAGTGTTGAACGGATTTACAAAGATTTTCCATTATTGTACTTCATTCCAATTCAACCTTCCCATATTGTGTTTCATTCCAATCCAACCTTCCCATTTTAGGCTTCATTCCAATCCAACCTTCCAACATCATGTTTCATTCTAATCCAACCTTTCTACACTGTGTTTCATTCCAGTCCAACCTTTCCACACCATGTTTCATTCCAGTCCAACCATCCCATTTTGGGTTTCATTCCAATCCAACCTTTCTACATCGTGTTTCATTGCAATCCAACCTTCCAATATTGTGTTTCATTCCAATCCAACCTTCCCATTTTGGGTTTCATTCCAATCCAACCTTTCTACATCATGCTTCATTCCAGTCCAACCTTCCCATGTTGTGTGTCATTCCAATCCAACCTTTCTACATCGTGTTTCATTCCAATCCAACCTTCCCATATTGGGTTTCATTCCAATCCAACCTTTCTACATCATGTTTCATTCCAATCCAACCTTTCTACATCATGTTTCATTCCAATCCAACCTTTCTACATCATGTTTCATTCCAATCCAACCATCCCATGTTGTGTGTCATTCCAATCCAACCTTTCTACATCGTGTTTCATTCCAATCCAACCTTCCCATATTGGGTTTCATTCCAATCCAACCTTTCTACATCATGTTTCATTCCAATCCAACCTTTCTACATCATGTTTCATTCCAATCCAACCTTTCTACATCATGTTTCATTCCAATCCAACCATCCCATGTTGTGTGTCATTCCAATCCAACCTTTCTACATCGTGTTTCATTCCAATCCAACCTTCCCATATTGGGTTTCATTCCAATCCAACCTTTCTACATCATGTTTCATTCCAATCCAACCTTTCTACATCATGTTTCATTCCAATCCAACCTTTCTACATCATGTTTCATTCCAATCCAACCATCCCATGTTGTGTGTCATTCCAATCCAACCTTTCTACATCGTGTTTCATTCCAATCCAACCTTCCCATATTGGGTTTCATTCCAATCCAACCTTTCTACATCATGTTTCATTCCAATCCAACCTTTCTACATCATGTTTCATTCCAATCCAACCTTTCTACATCATGTTTCATTCCAATCCAACCATCCCATGTTGTGTGTCATTCCAATCCAACCTTTCTACATCGTGTTTCATTCCAATCCAACCTTCCCATATTGGGTTTCATTCCAATCCAACCTTTCTACATCGTGTTCCATTCCAATCCAACCTTTCTACATCGTGTTTCATTCCAGTCCAACCTCCCCATGTTGTGT
Organism: Babylonia areolata; assembly: GCA_011634625.1. Taxonomy (NCBI): domain Eukaryota; kingdom Metazoa; phylum Mollusca; class Gastropoda; order Neogastropoda; family Buccinidae; genus Babylonia; species Babylonia areolata. The sequence goes on along the minus strand of JAAQRG010318081.1, from coordinate 4,148 downwards.
GTCATTCCAATCCAGCCATCCCACTTTGGGTTTCATTCCAATCTAACCTTTCTACATCGTGTTTCATTCCAGTCCAACCTTCCCATGTTGTGTGTCATTCCAATCCAGCCATCCCATTTTGGGTTTCATTCCAATCCAACCTTTCTACATCGTGTTTCATTCCAACCCAACCTTCCCACATTGTGTGTCATTCCAATCCAACCATCCCATTTTGGGTTTCATTCCAATCCAACCTTTCTACATCGTGTTTCATTCCAACCCAACCTTCCCATGTTGTGTGTCATTCCAATCCAACCATCCCATTTTGGGTTTCATTCCAATCCAACCAAATGACTTGAAATGGACTGGCCACATTACTGACTGCACACAGGGCTCCCTGAGATGAAACCTGAGGAACTCCAGAGAGTCAGCGGATGATTTTTATCCCTCTCAGTCACTCCATTCTGGAGTATTGTGCAGTGGTATGGGACCTGTCCCTCAAAAAAGACATTGAAAGGTTTTTGTTTTTTCAGTGTTAGCATTGGTTCGTTTCATTTTTAAGTAGCTGTGACTGACTGTGAACAAGCTGTGTGATGCACAAAATGCAATGATCAAGAAGCTTTAACACATACCTTTGACAAAGGTGAAACTTGACGACTGACTGTTGAATTCCAATAATTGAAGACTGATCTTTGAATTCCAATAATTGTGTCCAAATAACTTTGTCTTCAACATTTGTTGGAGCTCTTTCAGCTGCTGAATGACTCCCCGGTGAAGTGGTTCAATATATATGTGTACAGGTTTCAAATCCACAATTGATTCCAGTGTGTGCCACAAGCTGCTGATTGTGCTCTGGTGCGGTCTTTTTACTGTGGTGGTTTCTAGTAAAATAAAAGTAAAGATTAAGTTTGTATAACTCTTTGTGAGTTTTGAGCAAGAAAAGTACTTTAGGCAGTGTCTTCTCAGAAATATATTCTGTTGCAAGGGTTGTTATTTTGAGGGATCATTGTGCCAGTGACAACCTATATTGTGCCTGTAATTTGAGGTGCACTTGTGAAGTTTCATCATATCATTGAATATCATATATTCTGAAAAGCTACTTTGAAAAAAAAAGAAAACCATCTCAGGAATGTGTTAACATTAGACTCAGGTTACTGATAAACGTTAGGTTTCTTCCCTTATAATTAGCTCCTCCTGTGTGTGAGAGTGCTTAGTGTGATGTATCGTAATGCTGAATACATTGTCTACAATTAGCTCCTCCTGTGTGTGAGAGTACTTAGTGTGATGTATCGTAATGCTGAATACATTGTCTATAATTAGCTCCTCCTGTGTGTGAGAGTACTTAGTGTGATGTATCGTAATGCTGAATACATTGTCTATAATTAGCTCCTCCTGTGTGTGAGAGTACTTAGTGTGATGTATCGTAATGCTGAATACATTGTCTATAATTAGCTCCTCCTGTGTGTGAGAGTACTTAGTGTGATGTATCGTAATGCTGAATACATTGTCTATAATTAGCTCCTCCTGTGTGTGAGAGTACTTAGTGTGATGTATCGTAATGCTGAATACATTGTCTATAATTAGCTCCTCCTGTGTGTGAGAGTACTTAGTGTGATGTATCGTAATGCTGAATACATTGTCTATAATTAGCTCCTCCTGTGTGTGAGAGTACTTAGTGTGATGTATCGTAATGCTGAATACATTGTCTATAATTAGCTCCTCCTGTGTGTGAGAGTACTTAGTGTGATGTATCGTAATGCTGAATACATTGTCTATAATTAGCTCCTCCTGTGTGTGAGAGTACTTAGTGTGATGTATCGTAATGCTGAATACATTGTCTATAATTAGCTCCTCCTGTGTGTGAGAGTACTTAGTGTGATGTATCGTAATGCTGAATACATTGTCTATAATTAGCTCCTCCTGTGTGTGAGAGTACTTAGTGTGATGTATCGTAATGCTGAATACATTGTCTATAATTAGCTCCTCCTGTGTGTGAGAGTACTTAGTGTGATGTATCGTAATGCTGAATACATTGTCTATAATTAGCTCCTCCTGTGTGTGAGAGTACTTAGTGTGATGTATCGTAATGCTGAATACATTGTCTTAACTTTTTTCCCCATTTGTTGAATTTTATGTAGTGTTATTATAAGTATATTGTTTGATTTTTGTTTTGTGAATGTTATTTATAGTTATTGTACTTGCATTGCGTTATCTATTTTTAGTATATTTTATGTGATGTAGTATTATTGCAGATACATTGCCAAATTATTTTTGGTTTTATTTATTGTGATTTTGTGTTATGTAAATAGATTGTCTTATACATAATTGTTTATCTATTGTGGTGTTCTATTATTGTAAATACATTGTCTGATATATTTTTATCTTCCCAGTCTGTGTGTGTGTGTGTGTGTGTTTGCAATGAAGAATGGCTCTGTATAGGTTTTCTCATCGTAGCCTGTCTGTCTCACATACATTTACACACTCAAGAAGTACATACACGCACACACACAGAGTCACACAAACACACACACACACACACACACTATATCTTTTTTTCTCTCTCATGCGCACACTCAGATATGAATAGGCCATCTCTTTTACACATACACACACACACACAATCTCTCTCCTTTCTCTCTCTCATATATGTGTACACAAACACACATGCAGGCATACACACACACTTGCATAAAGATACATTGAAACTGAGAAAGATGTAAACTTTTGACCCAAGTATACCCCGTCCTCCTGTACACAGTGTGAAAACAGTATTTCAAATAGCAATGATAATGCTAATGTGAAGGGAAGACATTAAAAAAAACAAAAAAACAACAACAACCACCACAAAACAAAAACAACAACAACAACAACAAACCAAACAAACGACAAGAAAGATAATTCGAGAAGTTCGATAATAGCCAACTGAAACCAGTGGGTCCCGAATCAGTACGGTATCCTCGGCTTGTACAGCCGATAATGCAGCAAGTATCCAAGTGGAGACGATCGTAGTCAACAAGGCAGAGCAAAGGAAGAACTCGTGTGGCTTGACTGTGTTTTCATCCGTCGCTGCCACACAATGACACTGAAAAGCACAAAATACTAACACGTTCAAAAGTCTCCTTGACACCAACACTATCTTAAAAGATTTTTGTTGTTGTTGTTGTTGTTTGTTGTTGTTTTTTTTACTATGATGAATAAAAGTTTCTTGCAGAAGTGTACTTGCGTACCCCGCCCAACAACAACAAACAAAAGAAGAAAATAAATAAATAAATAAAATAAAATGGAAGAAGTGAAGATGAAGATTCGATGGGGACATAAAAAGGCCGAGAGGTTTAGGCAGATGACTGCCAGTTCCTTTTCTACTACTGCTACTACTACCATCGAGCTCAACAGCTCAGTGGTCGCTCTAAAAGGCGAAGTCACTTTTTTGACGTCTGCTCTTCTGACTAAGGTTTCTAAATATAGCAACGATTTGTGGCGCAATTAATTTAATGGGAATCACATGTAAGAGAAGACCAGAAGGAAAGACTATCGAGCTGGGTGCCGAGTCGATGCGGGTAAGTTTGCTATAGATTACCTAGATCTACCATTCACTGTCTGATGTGTTCGAGCGAAGTCTAAATACATGGTGACTACTGTAAACGTATGGTTGAAACGGGAAGCAGAAACTAGTTTCAGTTTCACTCATCCCTGGCAGACGACAGCATCATGTTCTCTGTTCATAAAGGTCTATCTGCAGACCGCTTCCTACTTCTTTAGCTTTCTGTTCTGTTTAGGAATTACAGGCAGGTGAAGTAATGAAATTCTTCAATTCTTTTTCTGTACTAGAATTAACGCGCACGCGCATGTCAAAATGTGTTGTCTTCTCTTTTCATTTGTAACGAGTGCTCACGAAAATGAGGAGAGAGGGCAATGTCGTCTGGTGGTTCCTTTCAAAAAGCTGGTCTTACATGATGCTGCTGCTCACGGTTTGTACGCTTTGCCATCACGTATGAGTCTGTAGAAGAAGTGCTGCTCAGCAAACTTGGCATTATAATTTATACACATTTTTACCTGTGCACTCATCTGTTTATGGAGCCATGTTTTCCATTCTGCTGTTTTGTGGCAGACTTATGTTGCACATTGTTAAAGCCTAATTAAATATGTCATTATCTGATATCAGTGGTATG
>JAAQRG010318078.1:2500-10446 GCA_011634625.1 Babylonia areolata | reverse complement strand
AAAAAAATCAGTCTTACCTGTCACCTCACATAATGAACATGGAAAAAGAGAATAAAGAGAGAGAGAGAGAGAGAGACACACACACACACACAGAGAGAGAGGAGAGAGAGAGAGAGAGAGAGAGAGAGAGAGAGCAACAGAGACAGAGACTACAGAGAGAGAGACAGACAGAGACAGGCAGAAAGACATAAAGAGACAGCGATGGGAGATACAGGAACAAAGACAGAGAAAGAAAGATGGTGGTGGGGGAGACAGAGAGCAACATTTCTGAATATAAAATTGTTTTCAGATAGATACCAAAACATTACTAAAGTGGCTTATTTGTACAAATGATAAATAGAACAGTGCAGTGGCACATTGTACATGCATTAATCATTCGACTGAGAGAACATGATTTGTGTGTGTGTGTGTGTGTGTGTGTGTGTGTGTGTGTGTGTGTGTGTGAGAGAGAGAGAGAGAGAGAGAAAGAGAGACAGACAGACAATACAATGAATGAATTAATGAATGAATGTATGAATGTTCTTCAAATTATTTTTTTCACACCCAGCCGTCAAAAAAAGACAAGAGACAGACAGAAAGAGAGAGACAGATCATGAAGAGTTCAATTAACCACCAGCATCATCCAAATCAATACCACTCTCAAAATGAAGAATATAATTTCACATCGCCATCATTTTCAACAAGTGAGCAGCTGAAACAAGTTACAACAAACAGACAATGCAAGGGTAGCTTACCTGATGACATTGTCTCTGCTGTATCCCCTGCTCACTCACAACCTCTGCCTAGTTGACGATCAGACAAGTCCTCTGAAACCACACCACCACCCAAAACAATCAGGAGCATGCACTCCAACCCACCTGCATGTCAAATTTTCTCCACCCCAATTCTTCCAGAAAAAAACCCCTCACCACCCACACACACTCAGCCAATTGCCAGAATGACAACACCCCCTATTTTTTCGCTTTCACAATGCCCAGACGCCCACTTCTGCGCCGCTAAGAAGCGCCCAAGACTGTCTTGACTAAATTATGAAGAACACTTCTCTCAAGAACACATTTCTACACGTATGTGGCGCTGCAGACAAGAAAGCGCCCACCCCCATCAAAGAGAGGATTTTCGTGATGAGGAGCTCATCTGCTGTGGTGAAAACCCACTCACCTTTTCATCGAGAGCTGTGGACAGGATCTGCTGGCAGCCAGGAACCAAACCTTTATGGGAAAGATCTCAGCACCTATCAGTCAGTTGGCTGCGCCAACGCAGTTTGCTATGACTCACGGCTGCCGCAGTATTATCATAATTCATTAAGTAATTCAACTCTGCCAAACCCTTGAAAAATGTAACAAGAACAGCAGTTATCCACTGTTTCTCACATACCTGATTCAAACTGAATGTTTCAAAAGAGATTTTTTTGTTTGTTTGTTTTGTTTTCAAAATGACCTCTATGTCACTCAGAAGTATGCAGTTTATTATTCCAAGGGTGATGTATTGATTAGGCTGGAGGTAAAAAGAAGAGTGAGAGAAGGATGGTAAGCAGTCAGCCAGCCAGCCAGGAGACAGATCAATACCCTGCTTGCTGGGGCCCCTCCCCCTTCTTCTCCCAGCCCTCCCCACACACCCCCCTCCTCTGCCTCGCACTCCTAGCTTCCACACACACTGGCCCCCTGATCAATGTGCAGCAGCAACCATTATCAGACACTCCTTTGCCAGTTCCACCCAGCTTTTAACTGCTTTTTCAGCTGCACCCTGTCTGTGCTCCACTTTTCTTTTTTCAGACTGTAATCATGAATGGCAGCATAGCACAGCACAGCACAGAACAGCACAGAGAGAGAGAGAGAGAGAGAGAGAGAGAGAGAGAGAGTGAGAGAGAGTGAGAGAGACAGAGAGAAAGCATGTGTTGTCTGTGCACACACACACATAGGATATATATATATATTTTTTTTTGTTTGTTTTGTTTTGGTTGTTTTTTGCTGTTGATAATCAGAGGATAAAACCATTAGAAGATACATCTCACTCTGTCTCTCTGATATGTCTCTCTCTCTCCATATATATATATATATATATATATATATATATGTGTGTGTGTGTGTGTGTGTGTGTGTGTGTGTGTGTGTGTGTGTGTGTGTGTGTGTGTGTGTGTGTGTGCATGTGTGTGTGTGTGTGCATGTGTGTGTACACACAGACATACAATTGTACAAGTTTTTTTAGGGAGACATTTTGTACATCGTCACTTTGTAACAGGGGCAATAAAATATGGTTTAACCATTTCACTTCTTTAAAAAAAAAAAAAAAAATGCTTTGGCATCATAGACATTTCCAACTGATGGCACTGCAAAGCAGCATGATATTAGCATTTTCAGGCAGATGTATGACTGGTTACTGGCACTGGGAAATGGAAGCAGGGGGGAAGCCAGGGCCAGCCTCATGAATCATTCATGGACCAGCTTATATGACATGCTCTCTCTCTCTCTCTCTCACCCCTCCACCAGACACAAGCGATGCCAGCAAGGAATAGTGATACATGCTCCAACCTACTGGCATCCTGCCATTCCTGCGAAGTCACCAGCAGCATATCTATTATCTACATACTATTACTAAGAGGTGAGAGTTTTCCAATCATCTGCCAAAGCATGGACGCATTCTGACTCAGTCTCTGAAAACAAAAGACAGGCACTGGAATGCCAAGATATTGGGTATAGTTGTGGGCCGGGTGGTGGTGGTGGAAGAGAGAGGCGACAAGACATAATTAAACGTAATGTGTTCTCTCGAGGCCGGAACAGAGATCGAAAGCCTGCATGAGGGATGGGGGAAAAAATCTTGATTGGAAAAAACAGTTGAGCAGCAGGAGCAGCAGCCAGATGATGGTGCATTATTGATCATAACTTACATAACAACATAAGCCACGATATTTGATATTCAGCTGACAGTTCTACTGTTGGGAAGAGAGAGAGAGGGTGAGGGAGAAAGACTGAGAAAGAGAGAGAGAGAGAGGGAGACAGAGAGAGAGGGGGGAGGCGGGAGACAAACAGAGAGAGAGAGAGAGAGAGACAGAGAGAGAGAGAGAGCACAGAAAAGAGAGATTGATACAGAGAAAGAAAGAGATTCAGTAAGAGTCAGAGAGGGTGGGGAAGAGGGCATACTTCACCTAAACCAATGGACCAAAATAATACTACAGTTTTATTCTAGAGCTAGTTTCTTATCATGCTGTACCATTTCAAAACTCCAGAATACCAAATATCCTCATCTGAAGACAGATCCCTGCTTGCAGACAAAATTGACAGCTTATACTATAGTATCCAGTTGTGGTGATGAAACCCGAGCTAGTATCCCATGCATTTCCTCCAGTACACTGTAATGCTAACAGGTTCTTCTTACTATTATTTATCATTATTCTCATTGCTGCTTATAGTCCAGCCAACTGCACTGAGGGCTGCCCATCTACACAAATATCCAACCACGCTAAACACAAAACTAACATTTATACATTAAAAAAAAATAATTCAGATATACCTACAAAACACAGTTCATGACACATTATCTTAACCATTTAGCTCCTTTGGGCAAATAAGATTAGGCCATTCTCAGGACATCAGCCCTTCCACTTAATTTATCATCCCCTGATTTTTTTTTTTAACATAAAAAGGAAAAAAAACACTTCAAAACCAAACAAAAAATACATAAAAAAAGGCCATATAGGCAAATAACACTGCAGAATGGACAGCTAGTGCCCATCCCAGTGTTTACAATCTCACTACCTACTTGCCAGAGCAAAACAGCACCTGTAGTACATCACAGACTGTATAAAAAGGGAAAATAAAAAAGTGTCAACGCTTGCTCGAAAAAAGAATGGGGAATGGACTGTACTGGGAAGACTGAAAAAGGAGACAGCAGTGAAGAAAGAAAAGCAGCAGAAATAAAGAGAGCAATAGGAAAGAGAACATTTCTAGCACAGAATTTCCAGAAGGTAAGGAGGCTATTAATATACTGAAATACCCCTGGCATCCCACAGGGTGGGGTGGTGGGGGGAAGGGGGTGGGTAGGGGGTGCTAACAGGTGGTTATCACAAGCACAAGTACTTCAATGAAACCTAAACTTCTTCATTAATGTATATTGAAATGGGATCTGTATTGTACAATCATTCACAAGTACCTGATTTGTACTGGTTTATCAATACAATAGTAACAGTAATGGAATAGTATGTGTACTAATCGCTATCTTAATCTTAGCTGGAATGGAACCTGTACTGTCATTAGAACTGGTATTGGAAGGGAAATTGTATAACCAATAATACCAGTACTGGACAATCATTAGTACCTGAAAGGGAATGAAAATTGTACTGTTATAAAACCCAGTGCTGGACTGAAATCTGACTATCATTCGTACCAGTACTGGAATGAAAACTGTACTTAAGTACCATCATTAGCAAAATGCCACCTTATCTAAAATATATATTGACACTGAAAAGAACAACAATACACGTCTAAGCAACTAGAATTCTGAAGGTAGACTTCTTTCTTTTCTTCACACAGCATTGGTTTTTAAAACTTCTGAGTGAAGTTCTCACAAATGTGCCTACTTCCAATCCTGTAGTTAATTAAAAAAAACTATGACAACTGCACTGAATCAGTGAATGCCCTTTCACTATCGCACAAAACTTCTTTTTTGTTAAAACTAATCCGCCAACAATCCATGGTCTTGACTTATTGCTTTTCAAGTAATATTCTTGACAATGCTGAGTCTGAATGAATACAACTGAAGCAATGACAATGTCTTTGAGCTGTCAAGTATTAAATTTGTAAGACTTACCAGCAGCACCAAAGCCTAAGACATAAATGGGCCTGTAAATGGATTTTCCCCTCCAGAAACATATCATGAAGTCCAATTCCATAATTTTGGTGTTTTATAAACAAAAGAAAGCCACTTTTGAGACTGCTCACCCATTTTTTGTGCCCAGAAAGTGAATCATAAATATTTAGACTGTCAGCTGGTCCCCACCCATTCATAAACTTCAGAATGAATAATCAATGAACAAGTCCCACTGTTCCATAACACCAGCCAAACAATTAAAGACAAAATGGTGCAAGGCCTGACATGTTTCCATACAAACAGTGCACTACAAGATACTGGTGCTATGGATACCAACTCATGACAGTACAGAACTTGGTGCATCATACAGAACAGGTCTCAAACAATCCTGTGGAGGACAAACAAGATACCACTTCACACACACACACACACACACACAAACACATATAATATATATATATATATATATATAGATAGATAGATAGATTGATAGATAGATAGATAGATAGACAGATAGATAATATCTGTACATTGCGTGGTATTGTCATAACAGATTTCTTTGTCTGAAATTCGGGCCGCTCTCCCCATGGAGGCTGTCTCACTACAACGCAGTGCCACCTTTTTCTTCTTTTTTTTTCTGCTTGTCTGCCAATAAGTGCATTTGTTTTCCTATCAAAGTGCATTTTTAAACAGAATTTTGCCAGGGACATCCCTTTTGTTGGAATGGGTTCTTTTACATGCACAAAGTGCATGCTACACACAGAACCTCAGTTAATTTTCACATCCCAATGACCAGCCTCCAGACCACCACTTAAGGTTTCAGTAGTGGAGGAGGAGAAAATACTGATGAGTGTGGAATTCAAACCTGTGCGCTCAGATTCTCTTGCTTCCTTGGTGGACATGCTACCACTAGGCTAGAACTCTACATATATCTATAAATATACATGATTATATATATATATATATATATATATATATATATATGTATGTGTGTGTGTGTGTGTGTGTGTGTGTGTGTGTGTGTGTGTGTGTGTGTGTGTGTGTGTGCATGCATATGTGTGTGAGTGTGTGTGTGTCGAGTTGTGGCCTAGTGCCTAGTGGAAAAGTGAACATGATAGTGGAGGAAAACAAATGCAAGTGAGCAACTCTTTTATTGTAACAGAATGTCTTTACGAAGACGCTCAGTCACACACATACATGAGTACATTCTATTTCAGTCAAACTCTTTACTCAGTAAACATTATAGGATCATTATTCCAAACAAAGTTACTTCTCAAAAAGAGTCATTACTTCTCAAAAAGAGTCAGATCCACAATACCTATTAGTAGTATCACCATTGAGAGACTTTAGTAAAAAAAAGAGAAGGTCCCCCCCCCGCCCCCTCCCCCGGAAAGAAATCCTGTGATTTTATCCCTAAAGCTAATTGTCAACTGGGAGATAGGCCCCCACAGGGCTGTGTTCTGTACATGCTGAATGGAGTGCTGAAGTAGGCAGGAGGGCAGCAGTCAAGAGAAAATCAATAAGTCAGCAAACTATCTGATGCCATTGCCATCCCCTCTGACACTCATACACTTTCCTGCCAGGCCACTACAGCTTTTATTGGATCCTCATGAGGTGTCCTGGACTTTTGGACATGATCTGATTCAACACAACCTCCTGCTTGATAAGGAGAAAAAAAATATAGGGGAAAAAAACCCAAACCCATCCATCCACACTAATGCCTTTTAAAAAAATTTTTTTTTAATTTTTTAAAAATTTTTTTATACATCATTCACTCTGAGTTTCAACGCACAGCAGTATTGTATGACAATACTTAGAATACTTTCACTGATTTCTGCAAGAAAAGAAGAATACTTCCAATATTTTCACTCTATCAAAAAAAACAAAAAAACTACTACCTGTATTGATGAAAAGATGATTTTCAAAAATATGAATAAAAACAAAGTACATAATTCTAACTTTAAGTATTGTCATGCAAGCATTATCAGAAGAAATAATGATATATCATATGCACTAGATTAGACGGTGCAAAACTAATAATCTGGTCTAGTGCCAGACTCAAGCAGCATCATTTCATTGAAAAAACAAAAAAATAACAAAAAAAGAGAAGAAAAAAAAGTGAGATAGAATAAAATGTAAAGTCATCAATACCACTACTACTTCGTACTTGACTGTGTGTTGCAATGTGTTAATAATCTATGAATCTTGTTCGTTCACAACCAAGCTGATATTTTTGTAACAGAGTTATAATGACGAAAAATGAAATAAATTTCTACAAGATGCTGAAGATGCTTAAATATCCAACTGTTTATGTCGTGAATACACATTTGAAGTTGGACAGCTTCAAATTGGTGGTGGGAAGAAATTAAATTAAACTGTTTTCTTCAGATCTCACCTTTGTTGATGGACTTGCATGTTGTGTGTGCATTGGACTTGGTTGTGGGCTGAATTGTTATGTGTTGTGACTGACGACCCTGTGGATACACAATCAATTTCCATTTGGATGAGTTAAGATCTGTCATACTGTATCATATCTTATGAATAATATGTAGATGCAGTATGCAAATAATTCATTTCATTTCATTTTGCCCATCGCTCCTGGTGGAGCATAGGTCATCGACGACCCCTCGCCATCGCACTCTGTTCTGGGCTGTTCTGGCCATTCCAGTCCAGTTGGTCTCTTGCTGCTTCAGCTCTGCCTCGGTATCTTGCCTCCAGCTGTTGCGAGGCCGGCCTCTCTTCCTCTTTCCCTGCGGGTTCCAGGTCAGGGCTTGGCGTGTGATGCTGGATGCTGGCTTCCTGAGGGTGTGTCCGATCCAGCCCCACTTCCTCCGCAGTATCTGCTTGGCTACTGGTTCCTGTCCCGCTCGCTCCCACAGATCTTCGTTTCGGATCTTCTCCTGCCATCGGATCTTGTAGATGCGCCTCAGACAGGTGTTAAAGAATGTCTGAATCTTCTGCTGCATTGTCTGTGTTGTCCGCCATGTCTCGCATCCGTAGAGCAGAACTGACTTCACACTGGAGTAGAAGATGCGGAGTTTGGTTTTCATACTGATTACTCCAGATGCCCAGATGTTCTTGAGCATGATGAAAGCTGTTCTTGCCTTGCCGATTCTGGCTGTGATGTCTCGGTCTGTGCCTCC
>JAAQRG010318073.1:2500-10487 GCA_011634625.1 Babylonia areolata | reverse complement strand
CACACACACACATACACAAAGTCAAACACACACACAGTACACATACACAGCACATACACATACACATACACACACACACACACACACACACAAACTCGCCACTCTCTTACAAAATGTCTACAGTCACCAGTATATGTGATGGGACATTAAATATAAATTTCTCCTCCTCCTCCACACTCACACACAAGACGGTGGAGTGAACTAACAACAGGCACACAACCAGTGGCCTGCAGAATCACTCTCCTTGTGCTCAGATTGCTTCACAGTCATGGCTTCCTTGAAACTGAGGGACAACTCAGATGCCAGTTGTAACGATTGTGGTGTATTTTGTTGTGCTCGATAGCTGTTTGTTCTGACGTTATGCCACCTTCAAAATTGTTCCGACAAGTTCTTTTTCGACACATAGCATGGTCATGTGCTATCCTGTAGTAACATTACCCACACACTCCAGACCTATCGATCATGAGGCCAGGGCAGTCACTACTAACATTGGTCTCACATGATGAGGCTCAGCTAATAGTGTGCGTGTTTAGTTTGAAACAGCATTGAGTGGACCAATCAGCTTAACCGTAGCATTTACACTGTGTTGCAGGTGGGCCCAGGTGTTTATATGCCTTGTAGATTAAATGTACATTTGCTGATGTCACTCAGAGTCTGAGTATTCCTTCCGAATTAAGAATGTTCCTACCAAATTTCCGGTTTGTTTCTACAAACACTTGACAGGGGTTGGCATCTCTGGCCAACTGTTATGGATGAAACGGCAGGGTTGCAATGTGAGAATGCATCTGCTGGGCATGAGTTAGTTTGTCCAAACACCAAACATGTGGGAACAGTTGGTCTGAGCAGTGTGCTCAAAGGTTTGCCGAACAGTGACACAGTTGGGCAACTTGAAAACATAATCTGGCTCACCAAGCAGTGAACTGTGTTCAGTAAAGCTAAAGGGGGGTGACTCTATTCTATTCCAAATAAGTTATCTTTTCTTTAGAGATTTGATTAAAACTTTAATTGTACAGTGTAACAAATGAAGCTATACACATTTGTAAACTTAAGTAATAATTTCTTAACAGCTCCTTTTTTTTCTGAATGTTATTCTTCATTTACTAGTTTCTTCTTTTTCTTTCATATTTCTTTCTCCAGTAGTATCTCAGTTTCTCTCTGCAACACTGATATACAGCTGGTGAGTGGCTTTGTGGACAGGTGGTGTCAGAGCTGAAGGGAGAGATGCCCAAGTCCTGTGAGGAGCTGCACAGACAGCTGCCAGGCGTCGGGAGGTACACTGCAGGCGCCATCGCCTCCATCGCCCTCGGCCAGGTTAGTGTTGTCCCTCTTGTCTGTCTCTGAATCGTCCCCCTTAGGGATGCTGGGGAGGGGGATTGTGGGGGTGTGGGGTTGGGGCGTTCTTTCAGTATGAATAGCATCCCTGCCTTTTTTGAAAATTGTGTGGAGGAAATTTCCTCTTTTTTTGTTGCTGTCTTTGTTTCTGGCTTTTTCTTCTTTTTTCTTCTTTGTGTGTGTGTGTGTGTGTGTGTGTGCACACGCTGATGCACAGACATGCACACACTCGTGCACACACACATTGCACACATGCGCATACTCACACATGCATGCTCACATCTCACAGTCAGTCTCTTGCTCACTGTCTTGTTCTCTATCACACACAAGCATAGACACACACACACTGACTCTTGCACACACTCATATTCTCCCGCCCACTGTCTTATTTACACTCTCTCTCTCACTCTCACGCACACACACACATACACACCCCCACGCACACTCACATGCACACATACACAAAAGAGCAAGAGAGAGAGAGAGAATGTTTCATAATAATAATAATGATGATGATAATGGTATTTATATAGCGCTGAATCTTGTGCAGGGACAAATCTAAGCGCTTTCACACCAGTCATTCACACGCATGCATTACTCTGAAACTGAAGAAACTGAAGACAAAGAAGAGGTAGGGGAAGGTGTCTTGCGACACATGCATACACTCCACATCCACTGACATTCAAGAGAGAGAGAGATGTATAAAGCACAGAACTTGTTGTCTTTATGGACAGAAATGTGGTATGGTGGACAGGAATAATAATAATAATAAAAATGTAGGCATATATAGCACAGTATCCCCATCTCAGATGGGACTCACTGCGCTTTACAATAAAATATACAAATCTAAGACTTAAGTGTCGTGAAATATGTACAAAGTCGACACAGTTACACACGACATTGGCTAAAATGTACGTATGTAGGACAAAGTGACATTTAAAAAAAAAAGAAAAAAAAGAAAGTAATTCGACACAGGCGCCATCACACTAAATTACGCAGGTGCAGATCACAGCAAAACAAAGCACATCACATCACCATTGTCAAAAATAAACACCAGGGAACCAGGTATAACGGAAAAAACACGCCAAAATCATCACAGATGCATATAGATCAACACAAGGAGCACATCCAGCAACAAAAATCACAGCAAGCATATGCAGATTGAAAACTACATAGAATGTCATACAAGTGCTGTCTTTGTGAACAGAAGTGTAGCAGAGTGGATTGAATGTTATACGAGTGCTGTCTGTGCAGACAGAAATGTAGCATAGTGGATTGAATGTCATACGAGTGATGTCTGTGTGGACAGAAATGTAGCATAGTGGATTGAATGTTATGAGTGATGTCTGTGTGGACAGAAATGTAGCATAGTGGATTGAATGTTATACGAGTTCTGTCTGTGTGGACAGAAATGTAGCATAGTGGATTGAATGTCATACGAGTGATGTCTGTGTGGACAGAAATGTAGCATAGTGGATTGAATGTTATACGACTGCTGTCTGTGTGGACAGAAATGTAGCATAGTGGATTGAATGTCATACGAGTGATGTCTGTGTGGACAGAAATGTAGCATAGTGGATTGAATGTTATACGAGTTCTGTCTGTGTGGACAGAAATGTAGCATAGTGGATTGAATGTCATACGAGTGCTGTCTGTGTTGACAGAAATGTAGCATAGTGGATTGAATGTCATACGAGTGCTGTCTGTGAGGACAGAAATGTAGCATAGTGGATTGAATGTCATACGAGTGATGTCTGTGTGGACAGAAATGTAGCATAGTGGTTTGAATGTTATACGAGTTCTGTCTGTGTGGACAGAAATGTAGCATAGTGGATTGAATGTTATACGAGTTCTGTCTGTGTGGACAGAAATGTAGCAGAGTGGATTGAATGTCATACGAGTTATGTCTGTGTTGACAGGAATGTAGCATAGTGGATTGAATGTCATACGAGTGCTGTCCGTGTTGACAGAAATGTAGCATAGTGGATTGAATGTTATGAGTGATGTCTGTGTTGACAGAAATGTAGCATAGTGGATTGAATGTCATACGAGTGCTGTCTGTGTTGACAGGAATGTACCATGGTGGAATGAATGTCATACGAGTGCTGTCTGTGTGGACAGAAATGTAGCATAGTGGATTGAATGTCATACGAGTGATGTCTGTGAGGACAGAAATGTAGCATAGTGGATTGAATGTCATACGAGTGATGTCTGTGTTGACAGAAATGTAGCATAGTGGATTGAATGTTATACGAGTTCTGTCTGTGTGGACAGAAATGTAGCATAGTGGATTGAATGTCATACGAGTTATGTCTGTGAGGACAGATATGTAGCATAGTCGATTGAATGTCATACGAGTGCTGTCTGTTCAGACAGAAATGTAGCATAGTGGATTGAATGTTATACGAGTGCTGTCTGTGCAGACAGAAATGTAGCATTGTGAAATGAATGTCATACGAGTTCTGTCTGTGTTGACAAAAATGAAGCATAGTGGACAAGAATGTTATTTAAGTGCTGTCTGTGTGGACAGAAATGTAGCATAGTGGACAAGAATGTTATTTAAGTGCTGTCTGTGTGGACAGAAATGTGGGGTGGTGGACGGGAACGTCATACGAGTCCTGTCACGTCTCAGGATGATCGGCGCCGACTCTGCCTCTCCAACTGCAATGGATGCCTTTTGGTAAATCTGATTTCTGTTTTAGAATGACTTTTGGTAAGCAACTTTTGGTGAATCAGATCAGGATGTCTGTTGTGGAATGACTTTTGGTAAGTGACTTTTGGTAAACAACTTTTGGTAAGCAACTTTTGGTGAATCTGATCAGGACGTCTTTTGTATAATGAATCAAATCAGACACTGTTCTCTCTCTCTCTCTCTCTCTCTCTCTCTCTCTCTCTCTCTCTCTCCACGCAACCCCAGTACCAGTGAGGATTATGGAGCGTTGATGTGGTGTGATTGATCTTGGGCGCAGAGCAGAGTTGAATCACTTGTCGCTCTGCTCGGTGCTTCGTTGGAGATGGACGCAAAATTTTATATGCTTGTCCTTTGTTTCCACTGAATGTTTCAGATTGGGGGAAATATCTTGAACTGTATGCCTCGCAAAACAATAACGTTTCTTTTTCTGTGCAATGTAGCTGAACGTATGGCAATTTTCCAAAACATTTGATTAAACATTTGGGAAGAAGAAGAAGTAGTAGAAGAAGCAGGAGGAGGATAATGACGATAGTGGTGATGACGATGATGATAGTGATGATGATGATAATGGTGATGATGATGGGGGTAGTGATGGTGGTGGTGGTGGTGGTGGTGGTTGTGCTGGTAATACTAATAACAGCAATGGTTTTCTGATGATGTAACAGTCAATAAAGCTCAATAGCATATTATCTTACCACACAAACACAGTCCCTTTCAATCCATAAACAGGCTGGAAAGGGTATATGGCCCGAACGGGGAATATGGCCCGAACGATCAAGATGACATTTATGTTGGAAGAGAGGGTAAGGAGGGGCGGGAAAAGTGAGGGGGTGGGGGTGGGGGGAGGTGTGGGAGGAGAGGTGGCGCTGGCGCAATCTCCTTATTTAAAAAGTAAGGAGTCTCTCACAACATACAATAAAAACGATAATGTCGTTTAGTCCGTTGTGTGTGTGTGTGTGTGTGTGTGTGTGTGTGTGCGCCACCCAGGTGTGAATGGGTTAAAAATGTGGCCGAAGAAAGGGATCGGGTCCTGCCTTCCTGTACGGACCTCTAGACACAGTGAGTGAATGCGCTTCTGAAAGTTTGTGGCTGTAAAAGGCTGTAGTACCTTTAATCTTTTCTTTGTGTGTGTGTGTGTGGGGGGGGGGGATTGTGTTTTTTTATTTATTTTTTTATTTTTATTTTTTTTATAAACATTTCAACCTGTTGCTTGTGTCAGGTCTGTTTTGTATTCATTTATTTATGTTTTAATATTCTTGTAATATGATTTTGTTATGTAATTTTGCACCACCCATGATACTCTTCATTGTCTTTTCTGTGTCTCTATCTGTGGCTCCTATCTATCTATCTCTCTTCCTCTCTTAATGTTTCTCTCTCTCTCTCTCTCTCTCTCTCTCTCTCTCTCTCTCTTTCCCTCTTTTTTGGATGAAAACAAGCAACAACTTTGAACATTTTGTTTCAGGGATCTGGCAAATGGTTTGGCCGCTACCTGCGAGCGGCCAGGAGACTTGAACCAAAGCCTGATGGAACTGGGAGCCACTGTGTGCACGCCCAAGGCCCCACAGTGCTCCTCTTGCCCCCTCAGGCAGACCTGCAGGGCCTACACCAAAGTCAGTACGCGTTGGCACAGCGATTTCCCCACATTAGTTTCCGGCATTTAATGTGGGTGTTGGAGTATTTTCAGTGTTACGCACATTTCTGTTTTAGTAATGTGGTGATTTTTATTTACATCGTTTTTTCATTATCTATTTGACTTTGTTTTGGTAGTAAGTCACACACACATTTAGTAAAGCAGCCCTTCCCCTTTATTTTATTTCAGTATTAAGGATCACACCTTGGTTAAGGAGCTCCTCCCCTTTATTCATTTTGATTTTGGTTCTAAGACACACACCATGGTATTAAGACACACTTAAGTTTAATGTCTCCTAGAATGTGGCTGCTCACTTTTCAGTTGTATGAAAATAAATCACTCCTACCCTTGTAACAAGCAAGACCAAACATTTCTGATCAGCCAGCCTGTCTGTAGAGTTGGGAATTCCTGAATGAAGCATACACGCAGCTCAACAGACTGACACATGTACGCACACATGCATGCACAAGCATGTACACACATGCTCATGCACACACATAAACACAAAGAAATGCACATGCACTTCTGCACACACACACACACACGCACACACACACACAGTGTGCATGCACATGTATGCATGCAAACATGCATGAACTCTCTCTCACACACGCACACACACACACACACACACACACACACACACACACACATGCATTTCTTTGTGTGTTTGCACAGCATATATAGCTGCAATATGCATGAGCAAAAGAAAATAGAGTTTGAAGCACACTTTTTTTTCCCATACTGCCTTAATAACTAACTTGTTGGTGTTACTTTAAAAGTTTAGTTTAACTTACTCTGGACGAAGGGCCCTGAACGGGGCCTTAGATAGTTTTTGGTGTGGCACCTAATTTCCACAATGACGTTATGAACAAAGAATATTTTAACTGGCCTTTCCACTCTCTACTGCAACCAGTTAAATGCAGTGTGTGTTGCTGTGCTCACGAGCATGAGAGTTATTTTCGTGGTGACTGGTTCATGTGAACAGTGCATGTCAGCAATTGCGTCTGACCCAGTTTCATCTTGGTCACAAGGCAGACAGCAGAATTAGACCACAGGGCCCAGTCGTGGCTATCTAACATTCTGAATTTAAAACTTTTGTGCTGTCCTGGATTCGTTAACAAATCATCAGTGTGTGCAAATTTCAAACAAAAATTATGGACACTTTCATCATCTCACTGTATGATAGCATAAGAAGGGAGGAAGTTTTATTTTAATTACACATACTTAACCGTGACCCAACTAGTGCAGACTCCGGCAGGGGTCTGACATTCCTGTCCTGTGCAAACTACTATCCGCCTATGTGGAGAAAACGAAACTATGGCCGATAACCTCCCGGAAGTAGGTAACCTCCCCTTTGTCCCGCTGGCTAATGCCCTCTTTTTCCGGCAGCCATCATGACTCCTGTTCCTGTGCTCTTCATATGGCTAAGTTTTTTTTTCGTATTTTCTGCTTGTCTGTCGATTCTCTGGCGTTCTTGTTTGTTGTCAAATTATGTCCCCCAACTAACTGGTTTTGTTACTGATCAGTTTGGAAGTTTTCAGTTCATAAATTCTAACATTTGTTTTTTTTTTAGATTTTATTTCGTCTTTGGGGAAAGTCAGGGGAGTTAACTGGCAGTATGAAGTGAGTTTTAAGATTCTGTCAGCAGTCGGTCAAAAGAAAGTAAGATTCTGTCAGCAGTCGGTCAGAAGAAAGTGGGAAAAGAGAGAGAGAGAGAGAGATTTGATTGTATTTATTGACCCTGTTTATGTTGCGTGTTTTCACACTGCAGGTTGAGAAAGAGAAGAAGAACAGTGCTGGTCGCTTGGTGTCAAAGGAAGCAACGGTGAATATACCCGACATTGAATGCTGTAAGTTTAACTCTCTCCAGACGAAGGAATGCATGAGCATTCCTACATAAAATGTATTTGGTTTCAGACGACGGAATGGAATAGCATTTTCAAGAAATAAAAATCCATCACGCGCTGTACACGTGATTTTGTGATTAGTCAAGCAGAGTGCGCTATTCTGGGTCACTCCACAGTCGAATGGTATGATTGGTGAGCCTGCCATGTGTGGCCCGTCTCACACACACACTGACAAAGTCACTGACCGGTCGTCTGCTCGCGTGCCAGCCTGTTAGCAAAGCGGGCTCTTCTGAAAATGTTGTGAAGCGAACAAGGCAGCGACGGCAACGTTTTAGGGTTGCCGAAGTACTTGAAATGCTACAAACTGAAGGGTCGGATGTTGAGTGAGTTAAAGGTCTTTTTTTTTTTTTCGTTTTTTTTTTTTCAAGCCTATAACAAAGTGGCATTACTTTCAGTTCATGTTTTCACAGATTCTGACATAGA
>JAAQRG010318070.1:2500-10525 GCA_011634625.1 Babylonia areolata | reverse complement strand
GTAAAGTACAATCGAGACATCCACCTACACGGGGTAGCGACCCGCTCTCTGTCTCATCATTTAACACTAAACACTGGCACAGGTCCTTGGGGCAACGTGACATGTTTGTGCGTGCGACACTGTGTCGCCCCTCCCTTTCTTACATCACCGTCTGTCACGCGTGCTAAAGCGGACGTGCACCCTCCCCAAGATACCCCACTACAGACGCCACAACACAAGCCCACGCAGAAACGAAATTATGTAATGCATTTAATTATTGTGTGTATATGTCTATATATGTATGTAAATAAATAAAAAAAAATTAAAATTATCAAGAGCATACAAAAACAAACAAACAACAACAACCCCCACCCCCCCCCAAAAAAAAAAAAACACGGCAGCAGAACTACAGCTTTTGTCTTGTCACATCTTTTCCACAAGGGCACTGGTAAATGAGATGTCAAACCACAAGCACAGCATGGTCTTTTGTTTTCCACGATAAATGAAAAAATAAATAAACACATGAAAATAGGAGTGCTGCTGACGCTGGTGGACGGAAGACAGGCCCCCAGTATGGAGAACGTCAGCGGAGCCCTCAGCGGATCCGTCGCTGGCTCCGAGAGGCGGGTGGTCTGGAACCACCATGTCACAACTAAAACATCTACAAAACTGGCGGCACCCAGCGAGGAGCGCACAGGAAGACGCATTGGCAGCCCAAAACCATTGATGAATAATTATTTCGAAAGATATCAATTTTTTCAAATATTATGGAAAACATATGTTATAGTTGGTTGGGTTTAAAAAAAAAATTTTTTTTAAGTGAATGACATTAACAATGGTTGCTGGCATCTTTTTTCCGCACACCTCGCCGCCGTAAAAATAGACATAATTATCTCCCTTTCTTCCAGTATTTCACATGTCATAAAACAAATCATTTACCATATACCACAGTACTGTTTTCTACAAGCATAAATTCATTCCCGATGTTAACTCGTGGCCTCTAGTTGGACGAGCTCCTTAAACCTTAACAAAAATATCCAATAAATTTTCTTGAGCATGTAAAAAGCCAGATACCTAAAATTACCCCCTTCCATTGAAAAAACTCCCACTTGGCAGACATGTCAAAAATGTGGCTCCTCCCCAATTCTTAAATTTCAATATTTATTCCTTACATTTCCAATATAACATTTTAGCAACACGTGACAACTCATCGCCCCTTCACAGGCTCATACTTTCACAATAAACCGTAACAAGAGAAAGGTCACAACAAACAGGAGACAAAATACAAACGTAACAATGAACCACGACGGAGGAAGACAATACATGAACAAGACTGGAACACAAGCTCCTACCTAGAGCAACGTGACGTTTCCCCATGATTCGAACGGAGGCACAACACCTCAAGACGCGCCAGGCAACTGGAGAAACGCTGACAGGACAAAAAGTCACCCACTGGCCACCACACAGTGTTCCGTAAATGAACAACGGGTGCTAACATCGAAACACAGATGAAGAACAGTTCCACTGGTGGACACAAAGTCGTTTACAGAGGAAAACAACGAACATCAGCCGCTAAGCGCTGGTTCTACCACCGTCCTTCTCCAAGGACTGACTCCCTTCGAGTGAAGCTAGGGACAAACCGGCGAGGAGCATTTGAAGAACTAGAACTTCGCTCACTCTGTTCACTCAGCTTCCTATATATTTTTTTTCCGTTCAGTTGCACGAAACACAAACCATAGAAAACATGACACAACAACACGATCTCACTACGCTCGAACGCAAGGGGAACACGCACAATGGAAAACATCGTGCACGTGCATACGAAACACACCAGCCTCTAAAAATAATCCAGCGACCCACCAGCCCTCCATAAACGTAAAAGAAAAGAAAAAAACAGCGGAACCATTATGTCGTCCGTGACACCGTCGTTGTCTAGGAACCCTGAGCTCACTGCTGGTTATCAGGATGGTGTACGGGGAAGGAAAGAAAAGCAGAATGGTTGGAGCACAGAGTTCTATTAACACCTGGTCACTTCTTCACAGTCCTTCACAGCATCGCCACAGGGAGTTAGGAAGAATGTGTGGACACTGTCTGCTTCTGGTCATTACTTCTCGTTGTGAACAGGTATGGGTGGCAGCCTGCTGGATTTTGACAGTGTTGACAGTCTCCTGCCAACTCTTTGGGGAAATGTCTATTGAAGATTGGAGTGGAACGGAGAGGATGGGGGAATCTAACAATACACTGACAAATCCAGAAATAAACAGGCTGAGTGTGTAACAAAAGGAAACAAAAGAAAGGGACAGCAAATCAGACAGACAGACAAAGAGATAAATGTAAAGAACAGAGAAGAAAAAGAGAAAATGCTCAGCAGATTCCACAAGCACTGTGCAAAAGGGGAGAGAATGGAAATGGTGTATCCAACAGTGCTGTGATAACAGAATAGTGGCGCTCCTTTACGTCAACGATTCAGACATTCACAGGAAGCCAAAAGCATTTAACATCTGTACCCTTCCCAGCAAATGAAACTCTCACTCCAGTCCTTTGTTTGTAAACTGACTGGAGGGGGAGTCAGACAATTGTGGTGTGGGTGGTGGGGGGTGGTGGCGTGAAGAGGTGGATGGTTGTGGGGGTAGGAGATGAATGTGAGTGTGGTAGGGTAGTGTTTCACACACACACACACACACACACACACACACAAGCCCTTGACCACAGGGCATTGAACCAATCAGCCATTAAACTCCACTCCACTGACAAATAGGCCGTGGGCTGTAGTGTCAGAGAGGTGGTTAGCATCCTGCCAGGTTTTGTAGTTTCCTTCACAAGACAGGTGCGGAACCTGAAGAAAACGACAACAGCCCCAAGATAGAGAGAAAACATGGCACCACTTATTGTTCCGTGTAATTACGGCATGGTAATTGAAGAGACATGTCTTGACTGTAGCAGGGTGGTGCTCGCAAAGACTCTATCATCCAGCATAGAACAAAAGCTGAACACCCAAAGTTCCGGCTTACACTCACAAGGAAATCATTCCTCCGTTAGTAAAACTTTGTCAGTGACTCACAGACTTCTCTTTGATCAAAATGTCTGTCTACCCGTGCCATCACCTGAGATGTATGTGTCTGATGATTTTTCTTTTTTTCTTTTTCTTTTCATTTTGTTGGAATGATTGCCATTGTCAATGATTTTCACACAAACCTGTTGACCCAATGTCACATTCAGCATGTATCTAACGTTTTTGTTTTTAACATAATTGTTTTTCTTATCGACAATAATCATAATAAAAAAATAGTAGTGGTAGTGGCAGTAGTAGTAGTAGTGGTATTAGTAGTGGCAGTAGTAGGAGTAGTAGTAGTAGTGGTAACAATAATGATAATGATAATAATAATAATAATAGTCAGTAATCCCGGGACTGACGGATGTCTACCAACCCTAACTTGTGTGACTGTCCACAGATTGTAAATCCTTCCTGGGGAAGATGTTCAGCTGGTATCAACGGGAACAACATAAAAAGTCACAATATAACACTGAAAAAGCTCCCTCACAGTGTGAAAAAGATGTAAAGTTCTTGTAGAAACATATGATCTGTTAACGACGTGAGGACAAAGTGAAAACAAACAGTAAAAAAAAAAAAGTCTGTCTGTAAATACATACATCGTGGTTTCACGCAGTTGTAATGTCTGAAAGAGGCGAGGTAGACTTATCTCCAGAAGGGTTGATTACGAACAGCGATGAGTCAAAATATAGGGAAGAAGTACTAGAACTTGTCAGCTGGTGTGATCAAAACAACTTAGAACTCAACGTATCAAAAACAAAAGAATTAATTTTTGATTTCAAGAAGACCAGATCTGACCTCTTACCACTTATCATTAAAGACTAGCAAGTAGAGATCATCAGCGAATTTAAATTTCTCAGACTGGTCGTTTCCAATGACTTGAAATGGGAGAAAAATACGGAAAAAAAAATTGTTAAGAAAGCACAACAGCACCTGTACTTTCTTCGGCGCCTCAAAAAGTTCTGATTTAAAAAAAGTGAAAGTGTGTTAACCTTTGCTATTACTGTTTGGTTACGGAAACATTTCCAAGGCAGAAATTGCAGCCCTGAACAGAATCGTAAAAACTGCCACCAAGATTACTGGGTCTGATCTACCTTCTGTAGACGACATATATTATAAGCGGCTACTCAAAAAATCAATACTCAAAAATCAATCAGCCATGACTAATCACATACAGTTTTTGGGATTTTCGAGATGCTCCCCTCTGGTCTTCGGTACAGTAGTATAAGGACGAAAACCAGTCGCTTTGCCAATAGCTTTTTCCCCGAAGCAGTCGATGTCTTTCTAACAAATTCAGTATGACTAAATAGAATTGTGCAATCAACAACCATCTATCTGAAGATCTAGTCATCAGCCCCATCCACATGTAATATGCGGCTTCTCTCTCGCTGTGTGTGTGAGTGAGTGTGTGTGTGTGTGTGTGTGTGTGTGTGTGTGTGTGCGTGTGTGTGTGTATGTGTGTGTGTGTGCATGTGTAAGTATGCGCACGTTTTTGTATTGATATGCACATGTATGTATCCTAATTTCCACTGTATATATATATATATATATATATATATATGAAAGACTTACAGAGGTAACTGGGACTTGGAAAGGGTGGGTTGATTGGTTCCTTTTTTTTTCCTTTCTTTATAATCACAAAGGTAATTATCGATTTTTAAGTTGGTTGGGCTTTTTCTCCTCTAAGACCTGAATTTTTAAGTCTCTCCATACGAACGGCGAAAGAGACGATGTTAACAGCGTTTCACCCCAGTTACCATCATCAAAACACTGCAAGCGGAAGGATCTTATACTGAAGAGGTGAATCTTAACAAAGATACCACAATTCTGACGAAGGAAGCTAAAGGTTGGGTCGTTCAGACACCCACTGGACATCCGAGGGGTCTGTGTAGAGAAGAGAGGACTGGCGCGGCCGTACTGAGGAGTTAAAAAAAAAAGATAGAAAGAGGACAGGCAGAAAGAGACACAGAGTAAAAAGAAACAATAAGTGAGACAAAGACACACACAGAGAGTGAGCGCGCGCTCGCGCGAAAGAGGGATGGAGCGGAGAGGAGAGGGAGAGAGGCAAAAAGGAGGGGACTCAATCGAAATCCTGAGAACATCTGTTGCCCGTACCAAAAAAACTTGGTGGCCATGACATTTGTATGCTCGATTTATTGATCTGTTGACAGAGAGTGTCTTCAAGTACCATTGACTGATGGGCAAAGTTAGTCTGTGGAAATGTCACTATTTTTTTCAGTGTGATATCGTTTGTATGAAAGAAGGAGAAGAAGAATAGACAGTTATATAGTGTGGTTTCTTTCTGTTTTTTTTGGTATTTTGTTTGTTTCTTTCTTTCTTTTCTATTTGTTTTTTTGTTTTTAAACCACAAGGATAATAGTAGATTTTTAAGTTGGTTGGGCTGTTTTTTCCGCTAAGATCTGATTTTTTTAAAGGAGAAAATAGGACAGACAGATGGACAGAGACAGGAAAAAGAAACAAAAAGACAGAGACAGACAGAGAGAGAGAGAGAGAGAGAGAGAGAGAGAGTGAGCGCGCGCTCGCGTGAAAGAGGGAGAGGAGGAGGAGTGTGGGTATGTGTTGGTGCGGAGGTGGGTGGGTGGGGGAGCGGCGGAGAGGAAGAGGGCAAGAAGAAGGGGAATTCAATCGAAATCCTGAGAACATCTGTTGCCCATACAAAAAGACTTGGTGGCATTGACATTTGAATGTTCGATTTATTGACCAGTTGACAGAGAGGGTCTGAACGTATCTTTCAGTGAAGGGCAAAGTAAGTCTGTGAAAATTTCGCATTTATTCCAGTTTGACATCCTTTTGAAAGACGAATTAGAAAAAGAAGAAGAATGGATACTTATATAGGACACTATCCAAAAATCTGCTCTGGGTGCTTTACAAAACTCTTATGTTTGCATAACACATTACATCAATGTAAGTTAAACGTACACACACCAAAATGTAATTAACAAACAAAACACACACACACACACACACACACACACACACACAGCTTGATAAAAGACTGATAGAGGCGATGGGGACTTGGAGAATGTGGGTGGAGTGGTTTCTTTCTTTTTCTTTTCTTTCTTTTAACCACATGGGTAATAGTAGATTATCGAGTTGGTTGGGCTTTTTACCCCATTGAGATCTGAATAAAATAGGAGGGAAAGAGGACAGACAGTTATACAGAGACACTGACAGTAAAAAGAATCACAAGAAAATGAGACAGAGACAGAAAGATAGAGAGAGAGAGAGAGAGAGAGAGAGAGAGAGAGAGAGGAAGCGCACGCGCGAAAGAAGGGGGCGGGGGAGGGGGGAGCGGCGGAGAGGAAGAGAACAAGAAGGAGGGGGACTGGGGGACTCAATCGAAATCCTGAGAACGTCTCTTGCCCGTGCCGAAAGACTTGGTGGCCATGCCATTTGTTTGTTCGATTTATTGACCAGTTGACAGAGAGTGTCTTCAAGTACCATTGACTGATAGGCAAAGAGAGTCTGTGGAAATGTCACATGTTGTTGTTTTTTGTTTGTTTGTTTTGTTGGGTTTTTTTTTTCAGTGTGATATCGTTTGTATGAAAGAAGAAGAAAGATGAGGAGAAGACAAAGAAGGAGAAGGAGGAGGAGGAGGAGGGTGGCGGGGGGTGAGGGGAGAAGAAGATGAAGAAGAAGAATTCACAATTTCCAAATGTCTTTCTTTCTTTCTTACTTTCTTTCTTTCTTTCGTTCTTTCTTTCAATGCCAAGAATCAGTAGCAGGAATATTCAAAACGATAAGCCTTGTTCTTTTTTGGATTTTTTTTTTCTTTTTCTTCTTCTTCTTATTTTTTCTCCCGAGGACTAAAAACGCCTCTGGCTTCATGTTTATACACACAGCCTGTCTGCTTGAGATGTATGCGTACCCTGGACAAACAGAAAAAGTCTGATCGATTGCATAGAAAGGATAGGAGCCATCTCCAGTTACTAGCAATGTCAGTTCCTGCCTTTTTTTATGAGTTGATTCTGTCAGTTTCTGACTGAAACTCGTATTTTTTCTCTGGTTGGTACACTCACACTTTTCGTTGTTGATGTTGGAGGTGGTGGTGATGATCTGTAGTAGTAGTAGTAGTAGTACTAGTACTAGTACTAGTAGTTGTAGTAGTAGTAGTAGTAGTGCTGTTTTGTTGGTGTTGGTGTTTGTTGTTTTGCTGGTGTTGTTGCTACTTCTTTCTTCTTCTTCTTTTGTGATAGTGGTGTTTTGCTGGCGTTGTTGGCACTTTGTTGGTGTTTTTTTTTTTCTCAAGGCCTGACTAATCGCGTTGGGTTACGCTGCTGGTCAGACATCTGCTTGGCAGATGTAGTGTAGCGTATATGGATTTGTCCGAACGCAGTGACGCCTCCTTGAGCTACTCAAACTGAAACTGAAACTGGTGTTTCGATGTTGTTTGTGGTGAGGATTGTGGTGGTAGTGTATTGTTGTTGTTTTGTTTGTGTTCTTGTTACCTTGTTGTGGTTTGGTGGTGTTGGAGGTGGAGGAGGTGGTGGTGGTGGTGGTATGGGGTATTTTTATTTTATTTTATTTTATTGGGAGACATTCACATGGGACGATAAACCAAGATCCCGTGTGTAACATGCACTTTAGCACGCTTTTAAAAAGTACGCAGCAACAAAAAGGATATCCCTAGCGAAATTCTATTTTTTGAAAAATCCATTTTGATAGCCAAACATAATCATACAGTTGCTGCAATGTACCGAAACTCTTTCCACAGCGAGAGTGTCCAGACTTTAACAAAGAGGAATCTTTGTTACAAAGAACAAAGCGAAGCAAAAACAACAACAACAAACAAAACAAAACAAAAAAGACAAAAACAAAAAATAGCAACAGTGCAACACAATACAATACATATGCAATACAATACAACACAATACATTACAACGCAACGTAATACAACACAATACATTACAACACAACGCAACGCAACACAACACAACACAACACAACGCAACGGAACACAATACAATACAATA
>JAAQRG010318043.1:0-10519 GCA_011634625.1 Babylonia areolata | reverse complement strand
TCCCTCCAAAACAAAACGTGAAAGGAGGCAAGATGATCATCCCACGTTTTCCACCTTGTAATTTTACCCACTGAACAAGCATTGCTGAAAAGAACAGACACCTATTGTGAAGGGCATCGAAAAGAGACAGGTATCTCTTTTGAATCGGTATTTTTCTTCTCAGTGGGCCGTCTGTATACACTTCCCACCCCGCGTTTCTGAGAGTTGTTTTGACTGTCGCCCCATTTTCATCTGTGTGTGTGTGTGTGTGTGTTTGTGTGTGTGAGCGCGCGCGCGCGCGCGTGTGTGTGTGTGTGTGCGTGTGTGTGCATAGACGGACGGGCGTATTAAGAAAGAGACAAACCTGTAAAACAAAAGGAATAATTATCATTGTCAGCTAGTTAATCTTAAAAGCAAAACAAAACAAACAACAACAACAACAAAAAACTTCACACACACACACACACACACACACACACACACACACACACACACACACACTGAGAGAGAGAGAGACAGAGAGAGAGAGAGAGAGGCCTGCATATCTCTCCAAGGTAAAAATTTCTTCAAAGAATAGTTTTTCTGGATTTCCCCCGAACCTGACTCCCTTTGTTGTACATTCATGAAACGTATCACTTCACCCCCAAACAGAATACACTCGTTGCTTGCTCAATGTACTACCACCCCCGCCCCACCCCCTCGAAACCCATTTTCACCACAAGACGCAAAGCGTCATTGAGCAAAGTGAGTGTTCACCTGGGGGCTGTTCCTGTCACCTCCCACTGACAAAATCTGTGTGAAACGAAATCCTGTTTTGGCCAGTCACGTTTTGTTTGGGTGAGTTGAAGGGGAGGAGAAAGGGGTGGAGAACGGGGAAGAACAGAAGGGGAGGAGGAAGGGGGGGGGGGGGAGGAAAAGGAAATGAAAAAACGCTATCTGACTTACCTACCTGACATTCCGACCATTCTTATCTACATTGCTGTTTTGTCGTTTACATACGGAGACGAATTGTTAACACGCACGTTAAGAACCGGTCGGGGGTGGACATTAATAACAACGTTCGTCGTTCAGTCGCTTGGATAAAACTGCGAAAACAAAAAATATTACCACGCTGTATGAAACCAGCCGCTGTGCGGTCCGCAGAACAAGCGGAATGTTTCTTGGATCACTAATACCCGGAAAGTGCGTGGGCCTAACTAGCTGCCTGTCTCACAGTTTGTCTTCGTTTTCATGACCTTTCCGAGAAAAGTTACAGTGAAGGCTTTACACGTTGAGACAACGGAAACTTTTCTCTTATTAAAACAACAACAACAACAACAGCAACACACACACACACACACACACACACACACACAGACTGAGAGAGAGAGAGAGAGAGAGAGAAAGAGAGAGAGGGAGAGGCCTGCATATCTCTCCAAGGTAAAAATTTCTTCAAAGAATAGTTTTACTGGATTTCCCCAGAACACAGAGAGAGAGAGAGAGACAGACAGACAGACAGACAGACAGACAGAGACACAGAGAGAGAGAGAGAGAGAGAGACAGACAGACAGACAGACAGACACAGAGTTGACAGTTTCAGTCTAATATCATCATCTTAGATGAACAGACTATGAATAAATAAACGAAGAGTTGACAGTGATCTCCCCAAAACACAACGTGAAAAGAGGCGAGATGATCATCTCACTTTTTTCCACATGTTTTTCCGCAAACGAACAAACTGATACCTGTGGTAGAGCCAAGGAAAAGTGAAGTGGAGGGGTGTAACTTACTCTCGTTTTCTCTTTCTCTCCCCCTGTTTCTCTCTCCTTTCTTCCACCTCTTCGATCCCCACCAAACCCTACTCACTTTCGTCTTTGTGTGTGTGTGCGTGAGAGGGAGACACACACACACACACACACACACACACACACACACACACACACACAGGAGATACAGAAAGACAGACAGACTGACAGACAGGCACACTGAGAAAACGTGTGTGTGTGTGTGTGTGTGTGTGTGTGTGTGTGTGTGTGTGTGTGACAATGATCGAGGCTTACACCCCCAACGGACATACCAGCAGCAATACCATTACACGCCCACGCCTTGACAGAAGGGGTGACGTCAAGTGTTACAACATGTACAAGAACTGAGGAACACTTAACAATGTTCTACATGATTGTTCTCCAGACGAACTTAGCCAACTGTACTGGATTTTAGTTGTCCCTCACACACATAGACCACAGTGTGTGTGTGTGTGTGTGTGTGTGTGTGTGTGTGTGTGTGTGTCTGTGTGTGTGTGTGCAATATGAGTGTGCTCAGTGTCCTTATATAGATATGAAGATAGATATAGATTATATCTATATTATATGTGTACATATATATTGATAATGATATATAGATAGATACAGATATATAGATATGATATACGCATACGCGCGCCGCCCTTGTGTGTGTGTGTGTGTGTGTGTGTGTAAAACATCATCAACATCATAGTTACAACTTACGTAATTAGAAAATTACTTCACACATTTTTTTTTTCAAAGGGAGGATGTGGAAAGGAAGGTTTAAACACTTTGAAAAACAGCAAATTGGGGCTAGCTGAATTCCAAAGGCGACGGCCATTTGTTCCGCCTAATTTGACAGCAATTTTGTCCCCTGTTGACCCGTTAAGTATCTTGGTACGAGCAGCGAAACACACACACACACACACACACACACACACGGTAAACCCAAGTGAATCAGAGACACCACTTGCAATTTAGTGGTGTCCTCAATCCCGTGGGAAAAAAGCACAATCCATCGACTTCCCAGAACTGCCTACGAACAGTGATACCAAGAACAGGAAGAAAAGACAAAGAAATAATTATATTGCTAGAAAGAAAATGCAATAATAACTAATAGATTATTTGTTTACATTTACCTTGAAATATAGAAACATCTTTGCAAAGTCATTTTATGTTATAGATTATTTGTAACATATGTGTGCATCGATAAAATAAAAAAATCAATGATATAATCATCCTTGCAAAGTAAATATGACAGAAGAGATGCAGTTTAACTGCACTTGTTTTCCTCCACGGTCACATTATTCTATTTGATTATGTGGTCCAACAATGATGGACAGTGAGTATCTCTTTGTAGATCTTCTTCTTCTGCGTTCGTAGGCTGCAACTCCCACGTTCACTCGTATATATGCGAGTGGGTTTTTACGTGTATGACCGTGTTTAACCCGCCATGTAGGCAGCCATACTCCGCTTTCGGGGGGGGTGCATGCTGGGTGTGTTCTCGTTTCCATAACCCACCGAACGCTGACATGGATTACAGGATCTTTAACGTGCGTATTTGATCTTCTGCTTGCGTATACACACGAAGGGGGTTCAGGCACTCGCAGGTCTGCACATACGTTGACCTGGGAGATCGTAAAAATCTCCACCCTTTACCCACCAGGCGCCGTCACCGTGATTCGAACCCGGGACCCTAGATTGAAGGTCCAACGCTATAAACCATTCGGCTATTGCGCCCGTCAGTAGATCAAAGTAAATGTTGCCATATACTTCTAAACTGCACCTGTGTCCATGCTCGTTTGCCTGATACTACTTGGGTTAAGACGCTTAGCTTACCACTCGTGCTTTACACTAATTTTTCCCTCCGTTGTATCCTTCATGATCGCCAAGCATTAGAGGCAAAGATGATCTATTTATTAGGTACGAATACTTGATTTTCTCTTTTGATTTCCTCCAGTTTCTGTTTTTTGGGGGGTTTTCCCAGAGACATATTCCTCTGATATATTTTGCGCATGTTTCAAACATTATCATTCACCAGCAGTTCTAGGGATTCTTTGCATTTTTTTTCTCTCCACAAGATTGGGAACACCGCCAATTTTCCGTGAATAGACATGATAATTCGCTGCCATTGCCCAAATATCTGACGTGACCACCGCGGGGAAAGAAACTGCAGTAATATCAGTATTCACAATTGGTTCTCTCCGTCAGAATTCAGATGGCTCCAGTTGCTGTCTCATACAGGTTTACAACACTTTTTCTCTTTTTAAAGAATCTTTTTAATTAAATAAAAGCACCCCTGTAACCTCATTTTTACTAGAAGAGATGAATTTGTTATATATATATTCATATGTTACATATATATATAATCATATCACACACACACACACACACACACACACACACACACACACACACACACATTACCATAATGATTTTCATAAGAGGCAAATCATTTCTCTAATCTGCAGATGGAAAATGAATTGTTTTAGGACAAAATATGTCAGTAATGTTTCTTGCATCTGTGGTGCTCACATGACAACCGATCATATACCAACTTGCGATATGTTAAAGTCTCAAATCCCTGAACTGAAATCATCTTCAGTGTTGACGATCTTCAGCAGTCCATTGCTAATGTATGACTTTTTCAACTCCTTGTTAAACAGTCCATTTGGTTCGCTGTTATGGTTGTTAGTTTTTCATTAGAAATATGTTATATTGTTATAATTTTTTTTTAATTTTTTAAACAAAACTTAAATCAATAATTTTCACACACACACACACACACACACACACACACACACACACACACACACACACACTTTCACTTACTCGTATGCGCACACAGTAATCCCCCCCCCCCCGCCCCCCTCCTCCTCCCACTCGATTTTTTTCCTTCCCTCGTCTAATACCACTTATAGTGAAAAGACGTTAAACTATTAAACTAAAGAACGAACGAACGAACGAACACACACACACACACACACACACACACACACACACACACACACACACACACACACACACACACACACACACACACACACACACACACACACTGAAATAGGCAGAGGAAAGACAAAGAAAATCGCACATTACTGACACGGAGAGTGATTCTGTCCAAGCTTCACATGCACTTTGTTTGACGGAAGCTGGTTAATAGCTGATGTTTATTTTCAAGGGAAGCAGATAAAGCAAAGTCAATGTATTATATCTTAATGCCGTTGCCCTTAGTTTTAATTTTAGGCTCTGGCAGTATAAAAATGTTAATAAATCATCATCGTGGCCCTCGCTGCTGAGAAAAGACGAAAGGTGAACTGTATGTAAATATAAGAAGTACACGACACTGTTGAAACCAAAGACAGACATGGGCCTTGAACCTCGAACATGAAAGCAAGTAAAGCGGGCAACCTGCATTCTCCAGTGACATGTGATCCGACTTTTTTTCTTTTCTTTTTTTTTAAACAAAATAAATGACGAGCGATTTCAAAAGACGCTGGCTGGACAACAATTTCGCCTCAGTGCCCGAGACTGCAAGCAAGAGTTCACAGTATGAGCCAGTAAACGACACCTGCTGTTTGAGTTTGTGTTAATCCTGCCGTGCTGTTTGTTATTCTTGCGTTTTAGACTCTTCAAGCAGTCACAGATCCGATCTTGCTTGAGAGGCGGTTTGTGTTTATTGGGGATATACCCGGACTAGTATACACGTTCCGGATAGAATTGCAAACTATTCCTACCACCTCTTCTCTACTCACACTCTTCACCCCTTTTCTGACGCCTCACCCCTCTCCCTCCACCAGTTCGGTCAATGTTGCTACAGTTTCTCCTTTCTTTGTCCTTCTATAGAACCCCTCCACGCATCCAACCTCTAGCCCCTTCCCCAACCATTTTCCACTCTCCCGCTCTCTCTCCCTCTCTCTCCCTCTCTTTCTCTCTCTTTTTTTCTTTTTCTGTTTTGTGACCATGTCTGTTCCTCTTTCTACTCTCTCTCTCGACCCACCACCAAACCCTTCCCGAAGCAACGTCGGCGAAAGTCCAGCTTCTTCACACACACACCCTTTCCTCCTCTCTCTTTCTTTCTTTGTATCACTCAATCACTCACTTTCTTTCAATGTCCCCCTCCCCGGGCCGCCAAACATCCATCCCTCACAACACCTTAAACCCTTAACACGGACGCTGACTCAGGCCAACCCAATCCTACCTGTCGTTTGAATCAAACTTTTCATTTTTCACAATCAAGACCGACACTGAGAAAGACTCAGACACTGGAGGGGGCAGGACAGTGGCAGAAGGAGGTTGGGGGCATTAAGAGGGGATGGGGGTGTGGGAAAGAAATTCCCACACACACACACACACAAAGAAAAAAGAGAAAGAAGAAAAAAAAAAGCTTGACTCATAGCGTCATCTCCGATGTGACCTGCTCCCGACCCGGGCAAACATACCGTTGAAGTTTGAAGACTAACAACAAGAAAAAAGAAAAGAACGGCCGCTAGAGGGGGAACTGACGATAGCCCGGGAGGGACGGCAAAGAGAGAGGGAGGGAGGGGGGAGACAGGACAGCCCCCAAACCATATAACCTGATCTGAAACTCGGGGGATAAAACCCCTTCAATGGGCAAGGCAAGCCAAGGGACAGGGTGGGTTCTTTGTTGGCAGGGGCACGAGGAATTCACCGGGAGCCACGCTGAGGTCTCTGGGATGGAGAGGGGTGGGGGGCACGGGGGAGGTGGGGTGGGGGGACAAGGCGGGGGAGAAAGGGAGCAATGTTCCTGATAGTGTGCACGTGTAGACACACACACGCACGCGCGCACACATGACATGTGCGTGTACCCGTTATGTCTGTCTGTCTGTCTCTAACACACGCACGCGCGTGCACACACACACACGCGCGCGCGCGCACAGACACAATTCTGTCCAGCCGCTCTTTGGTATTGGAAACAATGTACATGTCGTTAACCTATTCAAGCCATGGATTTTGTTTTGAACATTTTTCGTGTTCTGTTTGCATTGGTTTGTCTCCCGTTCAATTCACAACAGTGTATGGAATAATACTGCTACAACTACCACTACCACTACTACTACTTCTCCTTCACACACACACGCACACACACACATACACACACACACACACGCGCGCGCGCGCGCGCACACACACACACACACACACACACACACACACACGCACACACACACATTGTTCCTCGCCTGTCCACTGTCTCTGTCCCTCTGCCACCAGCCCCCACCCCTCCACCTTACCCCCCATAGTGACCAACCCCCTTATTAAAACACCGCCTCCCCCCTTGACCCTCCCACCCTACCTACCAACTCCCCATTGTGCAGCACAATAGTCACTGTCTCTCGTCCTTATTTTCTTTCTTTCTTTTTTAAGTCGTTGCCCTTTTTACTGTTGGTTTTTGGCGGTTACCATGTACAACTTCACGGACTGTTTTCTGTGACAGTGCGAATGATTGCCCCGCGAAAGTAAGACACGTAAGTTATTGCTTTTGTGTGTGTGTGTGTGTGTGTGTGTGTGTGTGTGTGTGTAGAAAACGCAAGCTCCTAGAAATGCACACACAAACACCTAAAGAGAGAGAGAGGGATATTCTAGTTTTTTCTTTAGGTCAATGTCTTTTCATGATGAGTGAAACAAGACGAATGTTATTTTTGTATCCGTCCCGCACCCTCCCGTGTGCTTGCTCACGAACCCCCCCTCCTCTTCCTCTGTGTGTGGGTGAGAGACAGACAGACAGAGACAGAGACACAAACAGAGAGAAAGGGTAAGAACACCAAGTCTCACATGCAGCCACAGAAACAATAGGCCACAGACCGACCCAGCCAGAAAACCTGACAACGGCACGGCCTAAAGAACCGACCACCCCCCAATAACCGATACAAACACAACACAACGGTACCCATTAAACACTCCAAGGTGACTGACTGTCGGAGCATGTTGCAGCATGACACGATATTGTTCCACCTGTGCCCGTGTAAGTTTCCACGCGAAATGACAGCTAATGAGCTACGTTGTGACATCTCGTGCAGACAGCACAGCAAAGCCCCGAGAAAAACCTGCACTACGGTACGTTATGTCTCATTTGAACAGTTGCCCAAATGAAGCCTGCCGCCATGGTATAGCATTTCCTTCTGTACCATCCCTCCAACTCCACAAGAACAGCTAACCCAGCTAAGTCTATAATGGCACCGTCTGCCGTTGTGTTAGGGGACATTGGTGTCTAAGTTGGACAGCTGCCCGGTGACACGTACTTCTTTCGCATTCTTTTTATTCAGTGTAACAAGTTGGTATGACCAATGACGTGTATAATGGAGTTTTACCTCTATACTGTCCCTCCCATCTCACAACTGCAACTTGACTGCCGCCTCCGACAGAGTTTGTAAGCAGCATTGCGGAAGACAGACAGACACAGAGAGAGAGAGAGAAGACGTGGACGAACCTTCCTCAATTTTGGTTAAAGTATCGGCCAAAGACCAAGCACTAATTTTCTTCTGGTGAAAGAAGTCGGTTAGAATCCTGAGAATTTTTAAAAGATTCCTCCCACTAATCTAAATATCCTTTTTATAACAGTGGATTCCTCCCCATTGGGAGATAGGGCAACAAGTATGGATGTGATCTGTCGTGGAAAGATGAATGGGTTTCCATGAAACTTTGAAAAACTGTATGCCACAGAATAGCTTGGGCTGATAAGACCAGATTTTGATGCATGGTAGCCATATCTACACACATGGTTTTTCTTTTTTCAAGAATCTTCCACCATTGTAAAATAAACCTTAAATGCGATATCTCAAGAAGGCACAAAGGTCTCCGAATTCTGGGGTGACAGGCAGACAAATGGAGATTCATTCTTCGGGAAACGAGCAAAGTGGAGAAATGTTCTCTGAGGCCTGTTCGATCTGCAGAGTGGCCCCCATTTCCATTTGGAGAGAGTTCAACAGTTCCCATGATCATCTATCTTGTCGACTTTCCACACCAATCAGAATGTCAGTGACATGCAGAACTTGATAATGTCATTTTGATGCTGAAAAAACGTATAGTTCTATCTCATGTTCGTCTAATTTCACATGGAGCGGAAAGACGTAAATTTGAAGACAACCACAAGGCTTACTACTCAACTCACATTCTTTTGATACACATATAATCTCATTGGAAAATTAAAATAAAACACGAAAGATGTGGTCAATTACGTCGGTGAAAATAAAAATCTTCAAACACGTGATGTGGTACATCACACACACACACACACACACACACACACACACACACACACACACACACACACACACACACACACACCGATCTTTAAAGAAAGAAGAAAGAAAGAAAAAACCTGAAGCAAACCGTAAAAACAGCCTGCACAAGGGGTCAGTCTGGTGTACATTATTTGCCACACTCATACCTGCATCACGTGAAGTAATGCGATCATTAACAGAAACAAACACCTGGAATTGAGCTGTTGCGTGAGTCATAATGTATACAGGCAGCGTCAGCTGAAGCTCTGGTTGAACACAATATTAATTCATATGATTTTGTGTGTGTGTGTGTGTGTGTGTGTGTGTGTGTGTGTGTGTGTGTGTGTGTGTGTGTGTGTGTGTGTGTGTGTGGTCTATGTATGTGCGCGTGTCACACACACACACACACACACACACACATACACACACACATCACATCACATCACAATAATCATCATCGTGTTCTTGTATGTGTGTGCGTGCGCGCGAGCGTGTGTGTATGTTGCGGGTGTGTTAAAAAAAACAACTTTGGGCTCTTGTAGAATCAACCCTTTAAAAATTACCAGTTATAATTACATGCTTACAATAACCGATTCATTCGTTGATTTGGGTTGGGGCTCTTGTAGAATCAACCCTTTAAAAATTACCAGTTATAATTACATGCTTACAATAACCGATTCATTCGTTGATTTGGGTTGGGGCTCTTGTAGAATCAACGCCTTTAAAAATTACCAGTTATAATTACATGCTTACAATAACCGATTCATTCGTTGATTTGGGTTGGGGCTCTTGTAGAATCAACCCTTTAAAAATTACCAGTTATAATTACATGCTTACAATAACCGATTCATTCGTTGATTTGGGTTGGGGCTCTTGTAGAATCAACGCCTTTAAAAATTACCATATTCATTGCATGTTTAGTCCCCGTGGCACGGTTTTCTATATTCGTAAGCTTGATTGCTCACTGGTTTAAAATTCCCCATTTAAAATGTTTTAGCCCCAAGGCTTATTTTCTTCTTTAATGAATGCAGATATATACATACGTAAGTGTGTGTTAACATTAACGTACATGTGTATATTAAAAAAAAAATAAAAGAGAGATACAGAGGTTGGAAGGGCGGGTGATGGGGGAATCGACATTCAGCCTCGATCATTTGCTTCTAGCCAACATTCACAGCACGTTTTAAAACTAATACACTTGAACTAGGACTGGGAAACCTGATCAACAACATAACTTTTTTTTTCAGCCCCTGTTCAATCCCTCTCACAACTTGGACGTTTCGTACTCAGTTGCATGCTTGCAGGAAAAAAAAAAAAAAAAACTTCAACGCTCGCAACAGGTTACACTGACTGCACTTCTACTTCTACAGCATAACATGTCGTCAGCCTATGCACTGACAGGCATGGGAATGAATTTGCATGCTTAGACCACGGACACGCCTCTCACACACGTACATGCACACACACACACACACACACACACACACACACACACACACACACACACACACACACACACACACACACGTACGC
>JAAQRG010318040.1:0-10482 GCA_011634625.1 Babylonia areolata | reverse complement strand
CGGTGTGGCTGTGAATGTCCAAGAAGATCCTGAGAAGTAAAGAATTGAATTTTCTTTCGTCAACAGGTAGAGGAGCTGAAAACGCAGCTAACCAGTAGCTGTGAACGCGTCCTGAGAAGTGAAGAATTTCTTTTCCGTCTCGTCAACAGGTAGAGGAGCTGAAATCACAGCTAACCAGACTAACGGTGTTGCTGTGAACGCGTCCTGAGAAGTGAAGAATTTCTTTTCCGTCTCGTCAACAGGTAGAGGAGCTGAAAACGCAGCTAACCAGACTACCGGTGTGGCTGTGAATGTCCAAGAAGATCCTGAGAAGTAAAGAATTGAATTTTCTTTCGTCAACAGGTAGAGGAGCTGAAAACGCAGCTAACCAGTAGCTGTGAACGCGTCCTGAGAAGTGAAGAATTTCTTTTCCGTCTCGTCAACAGGTAGAGGAGCTGAAATCACAGCTAACCAGACTAACGGTGTTGCTGTGAACGCGTCCTGAGAAGTGAAGAATTTCTTTTCCGTCTCGTCAACAGGTAGAGGAGCTGAAAACGCAGCTAACCAGACTACCGGTGTGGCTGTGAATGTCCAAGAAGATCCTGAGAAGTACAGAATTACATTTTCTTTCGTCAACAGGCACAGGAGCTGAAAACGCAGCTAACTAGACTACTAGTGTAGCTGTGAATACCCAATAAGATTCTGAGAAGTAAAGAATTGAATTTTCTTTTGTCAACAGGTAGAGGAGCTGAAATCTCACCTAACCAGTAGCTGTGAACGCGTCCTGAGAAGTAAAGATTTTCATTTTTGTCTTGTCAACAGGTAGAGGAGCTGAAAACGCAGCTAACCAGACTAACGGTGTGGCTGTGAATGCCCAAGAAGATCCTGAGAAGTAAAGAATTAAATTTTCGTTCGTCAACAGGCAGAGGAGCTGAAATCTCAGCTAACCAGTAGCTGTGAACGGGTCCTGAGAAGTAAAGAATTAAATTTTCTATCGTCAACAGGTAGAGGAGCTGAAATCTCAGCTAACCAGTAGCTGTGACCGCGTCCTCAGAAGTAAAGAATTAAATTTTTTATCGTCAACAGGCACAGGAGCTGAAAACGCAGCTAACTAGACTACTAGTGTAGCTGTGAATACCCAATAAGATTCTGAGAAGTAAAGAATTGAATTTTCTTTTGTCAACAGGTAGAGGAGCTGAAATCTCACCTAACCAGTAGCTGTGAACGCGTCCTGAGAAGTAAAGATTTTCATTTTTGTCTTGTCAACAGGTAGAGGAGCTGAAAACGCAGCTAACCAGACTAACGGTGTGGCTGTGAATGCCCAAGAAGATCCTGAGAAGTAAAGAATTAAATTTTCGTTCGTCAACAGGCAGAGGAGCTGAAATCTCAGCTAACCAGTAGCTGTGAACGGGTCCTGAGAAGTAAAGAATTAAATTTTCTATCGTCAACAGGTAGAGGAGCTGAAATCTCAGCTAACCAGTAGCTGTGACCGCGTCCTCAGAAGTAAAGAATTAAATTTTTTATCGTCAACAGGCACAGGAGCTGAAAACGCAGCTAACTAGACTACTAGTGTAGCTGTGAATACCCAATAAGATTCTGAGAAGTAAAGAATTGAATTTTCTTTCATCAGCAGGTAGAGGAGCTGAAATCTCAGCTAACCAGTAGCTGTGAACGCGTCCTGAGAAGTAAAGAATTTCATTTTTGTCTTGTCAGTAGGTGGAGGAGCTGAAAACGCAGCTAATCAGACAACTGGTGTGGCTGTGAATGTCCAAGAAGATCCTGAGAAGTACAGAATTGAATTTTCTTTTGTCAACAGGTAGAGGAGCTGAAAACGCAGCTAACCAGACTACTAGTGTAGCTGTGAATGCCCAACAAGATTCTGAGAAGTAAAGAATTAAATATTCTATCGTCAACAGGTAGAGGAGCTGAAAACGCAGCTAACTGGATTACCAGTGTGGCTGTGAATGCCCAAGAAGATCCTGAGAAGTAAAGAATTGAATTTTCTTTCGTCAACAGGTAGAGGAGCTGAAAACGCAGCTAACCAGACTAACGGTGTTGCTGTGAACGCGACCTGAGAAGTGAAGAATTTCTTTTCCGTCTCGTCAACAGGTAGAGGAGCTGAAAACGCAGCTAACCAGACTACCGGTGTGGCTGTGAATGTCCAAGAAGATCCTGAGAAGTAAAGAATTGAATTTTCTTTCGTCAACAGGTAGAGGAGCTGAAAACGCAGCTAACCAGACTAACGGTGTTGCTGTGAACGCGACCTGAGAAGTGAAGAATTTCTTTTCCGTCTCGTCAACGGGTAGAGGAGCTGAAAACGCAGCTAACCAGACTAACGGTGTGGCTGTGAATGTCCAAGAAGATCCTGAGAAGTACAGAATTGAATTTTCTTTTGTCAACAGGTAGAGGAGCTGAAAACGCAGCTAACCAGACTACCAGTGTATCTGTGAACGCGTCCTGAGAAGTGAACAATTTCTTTTCCGTCTCGTCAACAGGTAGAAGAGCTGAAGACACAGCTGGCAGCAACGCAACCTCCATTGCTGGAGAGTGAAACGTTGGGCACCAAAACGTCGGCACGGCGACAGACCCAGGACGACAAGTACCGTCAGGAACTTCGACGCCTGGAAAAAGAGCGGAAAGAAACGCAAGAGGTTTGTAAAATGAAAGTCCTGGAAAGAAACTTGAGGATATCGCATGCAAAGAAACACACGTACGCTTGCACATACATATGCACTCGTGCGCGCACATGCACAAACATTTCAACACACACACATACACACACGTTCACCAACGCACACACACACACACACACTTACAGACACAAACATACACATACACACACACACACACACACACACAAACATTTTTTTGTTACAATACACACGGGCAGATATGTTCACTAGAGATCTGTCTTTAAACCAGTAAAATGAACAGGAAAGAAATTAAAGGTAACGCACACAAAGACTGAATACACACACAGACACAGACTTGACACAGATACAGATACAGACGTTCAGACACACACAAACACACACACACATCCTTTACTAATGTTGTAATTGAAGATGATGAAGATAATGATGCGCTTCTTTTTTTTCTTCTTCTTTTTTGACTCACTTGTGTAAGCAAAGTCAGTCTATGTTTTAACCCAGTGTTCGGTTGTCCGTGTGTGTGTAGGAAGGAAGGAATTTTTGTTTAATGTCCCGTCACACATATCGGTGATTGAAGACATTTTGTAAAAGTATTTATGAATACATCTGAGTATTATCGGTTAGAAGGGGTGGGAGATGTGGATGAATGGAGGGTTTGGGAAAACTGGGCAAATGAGGGTAAAAATGTGGGTGAAATTTGAAAGAAAAACAAAACAAACAAACAAACAAACAAACAAAAAAACCCTCTAAATACAGTTACAGGAAATTACTTAAAGGACTTCGTAAAAGAGAAGTCGTTAAACTGACAAGCGAAACAACTGATAATGAATGCAAAAAGTCAAAAACATCAACGTTCTCAGTCACTTGTGAAGACACTTTCGTGTACAAAAGGCTTCATCAAGCTACAGTGAAAAATTATATGCTCAATTGTCAGGTTATAAAAGCATATACACTTGACATTAGAACAATACTTGGTCCGTAATGAATTTGATAATAGTCTGAGAGCTAAGCTCAGAATTGGTCTGCGAATCGGACCAAAGTCTGAGAGAGTCAACTGACGAGGTTTTAGACTTGAATTCAAACACCTATAAAAGTCTCTTTCTAGTATATTGCTTATTTCCTTGTATGACAATGGGCAATATACTTTTATACTATCTATATGATTTTTTGCTCCCCTTTTTGCTGCCCTATCTGCTTGGTCGTTATAACGGAATCCAGTGTGGGATGGTATCAAACAAAAATCAACATTTGTACCCTTCACAAATAGGGAGTGCAATAAATACCTAATTTCAAAAAATAAATCTTCTCTTTGATTATTCTCAAAAAGGAGCAAACCTTTTTAAGACAGATTGAGAATGAACACAAAATAGGATATTACTTATTATGATTGGTATATCAACAAGATGATTTAAAGCCATAAGGATGGCCACCAATTCAGCTGTAAAAATTGAATGTCCCTTATTCAGTTCTGACAGATGCTGCTATTATATGTGGAGATTCTCCTTTTGTTGTGTCAGAAGCACATATGTTGACGTTTGCTTTTGTTAACTCCCAGGGAGGGACAGGTGGCACCAGAACACGAGGTGCCATATCATGCAAATCAATGTCTGAAGAATTTAAAATATCTGACACATATGTGTGAATGGTTTGTAGATTTGAATTATTTTGTGCATTTTTTGGAAAATCAATATCAGACCTAATATTTAATTCCTCAAAATCATCCACTGCTGTACATCTCACAATATATTTAGCAGAACTTAATTTTCTGATTTCATCTAGTGGTAGAATACCCGCAAGCTTATAGGCTTCTGAGGTCTTAGTATGCACAGGTACCCCTAAAGCCAGTTTCACAGCTTTACTGTCAATTATTCGCAGCTTCTTTAGTAACGTCGGCGGGGCAGAAAAGAAAATTTCTTGACCGTAGGTCAATCTTGATCTTACGAGAGATGTCGCTAAATGTAAAAGAATTTTGGAGTCTTGTCCCCCAGGAGAGTGACTTACAATTTTTAAGAAATTTAAACTTTTAACTGCTTTAGTCACCATTGAATCAATGTGTTTCTTCCAGTTTAGTTTTGAAGTAAATAGGATCCCAAGAAATTTGATTTCCGACTTGAAAAATATTTCACGTCCTCCTAAAAAAAAAACGTGGTAGTTTGCTGGGATTATAACCATTATTAAAGAGGATCAAATGTGTTTTTTTCTACAGAAAACTCAAAACCATTAGATTGCATATAGCTACTCAGTCTATCGAGTTCACCCTGAAAATGTTTCTGTACATAATTTATGTAATGTAGGCTTGTCCTTTTCCTCCAGGATGTCTGAATCCATATAGCAATATCATCAGCATATTGAGCCAGCTTGGTAGATGATGAAAAACATGTATGTAAATCATAAAGCATAATGTTGAACAACAGTGGAGAAATAATGGAACCCTGTGGGATTCCCATGTTTATAGGTCTATAGGTTGATAAAGTTACTCCCTCTTTTGCCATTATATATCTCCCACTTAAAAAGGATTTAATATAGTCATAAACATGACCTGAAAGACCAATTTGTTTCAGCTTAAATAACAGTCTGCTATGCCATACTCGGTCATAAGCTTTGGTAAGATCGAAGAAGGATGCAAGGATACTTTTTCGCTTAGGAAACTGGTTTTTTTGGGGTGTTTTTTTTGGGTAGTGAGACGGGTCAGATGATCAGTTGTAGATCTTCCTTTCCGGAATCCAGTTTGAGCTGACGGAATTATGTTATTTTTGTCACAGTAATATACCATTCAAAATATTTACAATTTTCTCCATGACTTTCCCAACGTGGGAGGTAACCGAAATAGGTCTATAACTCGAAGCTTCTGTTCGAGGTTTACTCTGTTTTAATACAGGAGTTACAATGGAAGTTTTCCATACCTCAGGGATTTGTCCACATTCCCAGCACTTTTGAAATAATGTATGTAATATAATCAACCAGTTTTCTGGCAAATGGTTTAACATAATGTAAGATACTACATCCTTACCAACTGACACATTTTTGTTACTCAACAAATGAATAGCGTTCTTTACCTCATGTAAAGTTATTGCCGAATTGATTGTATTATCATTTTGTGGGGTAGGATCTCTATATTTGTCACTGATTT
Source organism: Babylonia areolata (assembly GCA_011634625.1). Lineage (NCBI taxonomy): Eukaryota > Metazoa > Mollusca > Gastropoda > Neogastropoda > Buccinidae > Babylonia > Babylonia areolata. The sequence continues at coordinate 4,722 of JAAQRG010318040.1, read as the reverse complement.
CTACTTCCTCTCTTAAAGTCTTTTGTTTAGTTGACAAACTATCTACACTGCCTGTTTTAGAATACATACAAACAAATTCTTCAGCCTTCTCTTGAGGGGACAGAAACTCTTTATCTTTTGTTTTAATAGGATAGTCTTGGAGAACAATGCCTGATTTCATTTCTTTCATTTTGGCCCACACTTTCTTCATATCCTTATGGTCAGATACTTCATTCAAACAGAATTGTGACCAGTATTGTCTTTTTTCTCGGGCTATGATTCTATTCGCCTTGATTTTTGTGTAACACATTTCTTTATGAGCGGCTTCTTTTACATCTTCATCACGTACTTTTCTGAGTTTCAACCATGTTAGGTATGCTAGTTTCTTTGTATTTACAGCCTCCGCACATACATCATTCCACCAAACATTTCCAGAAAAAATGTCACTCCTCTTTGAACCTTTTTTGGGAATTGCTATTTCAGCAGCTCCAATAATTGATTTTTGAAAGTTGTTATAAAAACATTTAAATCTTCACAAAAAATTTCACTTTCAGAAATGTTCGTAAGATAGTTTTGAAATGTTTCCCAGTTTGCATATTTGTAATTGAATTTTGGGATTTCGTCTTCTCCGCTGTATTTAGATATATTACAATCCTTAAAAGACAGTGTGATTGGCACATGATCACTGCCTAGTGGATCATCCCCAGTATCCCACTGTACTGTTAAAGCTAGAGATGGTGATATGAAGGTTAGGTCAAGTGCCGATGCTCTATGATGAGCCACATCTGGGATACGTGTAATCCTCCCATCGTTAAGTAAATGCAACGATGAATCAACAATATTTTCAACAAAGTCAGGATGAGATATTATTTGACAATCACTATCCCAGAAGGGAGCATGGGAATTAAAATCTCCCCCGACGATCCATCTTTCTTTTGAGCAATTTAATGTTCGCAACCAATTTGTATTTTGCTTACTTGGACCTTTGGGATAGTAGACTGACGCAAAATGTATGATTTGATTATTAGAGACATGCAATTTTACAAACGTAGCTGACATCTTTTCAGTATAGTTTGAAATAGGAGATGGATGGACACTTGCGTAATTCAAACCACATTGTACGTAAATAGCTGTACTAATCTTGTCAGAATCCTCGCTTATATGATAAACCGGAGGATAATAATAACCTTTCAGATTCGGTAACTTATTTTTAGTAACATTCAATGACTGAAAAAGGAGAATATGATGTGTGTGTGTGTGTGTGTGTGTGTGTGTGCGTGCGTGCGTGCGTGCGAGCGCGCGCGTGTGTGTGTGTGTGCGCGCTTGTCATTGCTGTGAACATTGTCTGGGAGCTTAAGTGCCAGGCAGAAGCCGATCAGTCTGTGTCACCTGAACACAGAACCTGATGGCCCCCGTGAGAACCCGCCACCCCTGCTGCTGAATCAAGGGCCTGGCAAACAAACCCCATCGATTCGGGGAAGGAAGGGAGGAAATCCTCCAGTGGCAACCAACCAACCTCGTTTCCCCCAACGCTTGCCTCTCAAGCGCTTCTCCACATGTATTCTATTTCTGCTTTTCGCTCATCACTCAAAACTCATCTTTTAAAAACCTATCTATAAGTACTCACAGCTTCCTTGTTCTCCGACACCACCCATGTCAGCTCACTTGGAATGTATGTAGAGTGGGAAAGGGAGAGTGTGACTGGGCGGTTGGAGGGGGTGGGGGGGTGAGAAAGAGTGGTCATGAATGTTTTATGTAACTTGTAATATTTTTCTTTCATGTAAAGTGCCCTGAGCTCTTAGAGAGAAAGGGCGCTATATAAATGTACATTATTATTATTATTATTATTATTATACCAATCCGCGTTACTGAGGCGCTGACCACGCTGTTTGATTCATCTGCACGGCTGTAGAAACACCTACTGAGCTCCCACAGTACGCAAGCAATACTGATCAAGGTCAACATGTTAAAAGATCCCATAGCTTTTTTCATGGCTTTCGGGGCAGTGAGTTCATCATATCCACTGATTACATGGCCATGAAAAATGACTTCTGTTGCCATTTGATCCAGGGGTGGTGGGTTGCATAATAATAATAATAATAATAATAATAATAATATAATATTTATATAGCGCTGAATTTTGTGCAGAGACAAATCAAAGCGCTTTCGCACCAGTCATTCAAACGCATGCATAATTCTAAAACTGGAGAGAGAGAAAAAAAACACCTGAAGACAAGAAAAAGGCAGGGAAGGGAGGCTATTTTTGGGGAAGAGGTGGATTTTAATGCCAGACTTGAAAGAGCTGAGTGTGGAGACTTGACGAAGCGAAAGAGGAAGTTCATTCCAATTACAAGGTCCAGAGACAGAGAAAGAACGAACTTACATGAGCGAACTGACTTTGCAGCGCTGAGTTTGCTTACCGTTAAGAGTGTTCCCAACTCCACAGTAGATTCCATAATACTTAGGAACATTGTTAAATAGAAACATTCTTAAATCTAAGCAAACTTTGCGCTGCAAAGTTCGCCTCATCCAACCCGGCCTAGGACTCGTCCTCTCGAACGATGCTACCTTTCACTGAATCAAGATGCGAGTCGCCGACCTTAAGAATGCTAACCAATAGGTCGTTGAAATCAGCTCTTACTATTAAATCTATATAACAACCAGTCTGGACAGTTCAGAAAGAAAATAAATAAAAGTCGTTGAAATGTTAAGAGGCAAACACTTGCAGATGATGGGGCAGCTTTTTTTTTCTTTTAATTTTTTGTATATTATTGATGACGAAGGAGGAGGATAATGACGGTGATGATGATCACGATGCTGCTATGAAGGCCCATTTAGATTTGTCTTTTTATCCTATGTAAAATGTAGTGGTCACAGCATGGTTTGTTTCGTTTCCCGTTCCAGCAGCTGGGAACTGGCCGTATCTAGAGTTGGTGCCAGCCCCTAATAGCACCCGCTGTTCCAACCAGTGATTCATCCGTGCACAAGGCAGCATGCTGTAATGTGGAACCGACGCGGTAATTGAGATTGATGTTCTCCGGTCTTCCAGCATGTGGTTATAACAACACAGAATGTATGTGGAGTGGAGGGTGTTTTTTTGTTTGTTTGTTTGCTTGTTTATCTGAGAGAGAGAGAGAGAGAGAGAGAGAGTGTGTGTGTGTGTGTTGTTCGTTCGTTCTTTACTTTAACGTCTTTTCACTGTAAGTGATATTAGACGAGTGTGTGTGTGTGTGTGTGTGTGTGTGTGTGTGTGTGTGTGTGTGTGTGTGTGTGTGTTAGATATAATGTTAGTGTTTGTGGGTATTTGTGTGTGAGTGTTTGTGTACGTGTGTGTGCGTGCATTCGTGCTAGCGCGCGCATGCTCGCGTGCATGTTTATGTATGCTGATCTCTTTATCTGTTGTTTGCCTTTACTGATGTCAATTCACAGGTCAGGGCGGTCACTCGTTGCTTTTTTATTTTTTCTCTCATTATATAAATAAATTCGAGAATATTTCAGCGAGAATGATACCCTTTTTGACTTCTTCCTTCGAGTCTTCTTTCCTTATATTCTTTCTTCTTCTTTTTTTCTTTCTTTGATTATTTCTCTCTTTGTTTCTGTCAGTCTGTACTTTCTCTTCAACTCTTTCTCCCTTCCTGTCTTTCTTTTCCCTTTAACTCTCTCCATACGAACGGCGAAAGAGACGACGTTAACAGCGTTTCATCCCAATTACCATCATCAAAATATTGCAAGCGGAACGCTCTCATACAGAAGAGGTGAATGTTGACAAAAAAATACCACAGTTCTGACGACGGAAGCTAAAGGTTGGGTCATTCAGACACCCACTGGACATCCGAGGGGTCTGTGTAGAGGAGAAGAGAGGACTGGCCGTACTGAGTGAGTTAAAGCTGCATCGTTGTTTTCCGCCCACTGTTAGCACTGGTCACTGGTACGAGTGGCTGTCATCTTATCGTCACAGGCAGACCAGGTATACTCATATAACAAGGCTCTGGAAGATACCACTGGCATGAAAACGCTGTGATATTTTTATCGGCTAATATTCATGATACTTGGAACAAACCCAGACACTTCCTCGAAAACGGAAGCGCCGGGCTTGTCTTTATACTGATCATCTGACATATACACACAGCAGCAATGACAGAAGAATATGTGCAAACACAAATTAGCTTTTTATTCAAGACTGGCATAGCCAATTAATCCTGAACAAGCTACATAGAATTTGCGGACAATACAAAACAAACACACGGTCGCCTCTGTGGTATTTTGAATTGAAATTAATAAACAATTAATAAATATGTGTTCTCCTAGCCTCATTGTTTATTGATTTCATTGAGAATGTCTTGTTTTTTCTTTTCTTTTCTGGTTTATTTAATGACAGTTATTCACCTGCGACAAATCACTGGCTGGTAAAATTGCCAACAGCAGCAATATGTGTGGATGCCTCCCTCCTTCTCTGTCTTTCTGTCTGTCTGTCTGTCTGTCTGTCTGTCTGTCTGTCTCGCTCTCTCTCTCGCTCTCTCTCTCTCTCGCTCTCTCTCTCTCTCTCTCTCTCTCTCTCTCCCTCTCTCTTTCTCTTGTTCTTCCCCCTTCTTTCACGTCCTTCCTCCCATCATCTTCTCCCTCTTCCCTTCCTTCCCTCCCCAACACCTCCCCCAGCTCTTCTTTAACCGCCTCTCTTTCTTCACTCATCCTCACAAAAACAATCGGTTTTAGAAAAAAAAAAAAAAAGAAAAAAAAAGTAAA
>JAAQRG010318026.1:0-10489 GCA_011634625.1 Babylonia areolata | reverse complement strand
CTTCTTCCCAGGACAAACTGATATCGCCTGATATCCTCCTTCTTCTCGGGACAAACTGATATCGCCTGATATCCTCCTTCTTCCCAGGACAAACTAATATCGCCTGATATCCTCCTTCTTCCCAGGACAAACTGATATCGCCTGATATCCTCCCGGTGTTTGATTGTCAAAGCACGGACTGATACAGTATTGTGTAAGAGGTTGGCGAGTTTGTTTTTGTTTTGTTTTGTTTTATTCGATGAATACATTTACATACATGAATTAAAGAAGAAGAAGAAGAAAAAAAGAAAAACGAAAACGAAACCAACAATGTGTCTGTCTCATTCCTATCTCTCCATTGAATCAGCGTTCTTAATGACAAGAGAGAAAAAAATCCAATCAACCTAAATACAGAAAGGGTTGTTAGCCTACATTGAGAGAAACGGGAGGGGATGGGGAGGGCGGGGGTGTGGGGTGGCAGGGGAGGTGCGAAGGAGGGGGTTGCGGGAGGAGAGGGGGGGGGCGGGGCCTCTCAACGTGCGAGAAAGTGTGAGATGGCGAGAGAAAGTGTGGGGTTAAAATGGGGAGTTCGGGGGGACGGGGTGGAGTACTACTACTGGCGTCACATGATGTGTGTTGGAACGCTGGCAGCGTCCTCGTGGGTTGGGGGACGCCCCGCTGCCTCAAGCACCGAATCGTTCAGCATTAAAATTTTCTGTCTGCCTACTCCGTGAAACACCCAGGCCCCTTGTTAAAAGACTCACGTCTAGACAAGACATTTATGGAGGTGCCGAACTGTCTGCCTATGTCTCAAGTTGACTGGTCACTATCCTTCCTCGTCTCCGTCTCTGTTTGTGAACAGACAGGGAAGGGTGCGAGGGGGTGTTGAGGGGGGTGGGGGGGGGAGGGGTGGTGGAAGAAAGATCTTGTATGTCTGGCGCCAAGATCGACATTGAAGAAGCTGATTCCCAATCACTTCTCCCTCAGCCCCACCCCCTCCCTCCCTCTTTCTCCCCCTCCGCCCCCGCACCCCTCCCCCTCCCACTTCGCCCCGCCCCCTTTACCCACACCACCACCACCACCATCACCCCTGCCCCCCTCTCTTACCATCCATTGTTTGCAGAAAAGCAAAAGACAGGTGAAATTGTTGGGAAAACCGACACCATACTGACTGGCCCAAAAAAGGGTTGCCTTCAAGTATAACACGTGCCACAAAGACCGTTGGGTTTTGTTGTTCTTGTTGTTGTTGTTTTTCTTGGGGGGACGGGGGGGGTGTCGTTTTTTTCTCTTTTCTTTTTTCCTCAGTTGCATGCAGGTCATGGAGCACCAGCATTTTTTTTTAATGTTACACATGCCTTCTTCATTGGCCGAAAAAACACCCACTTTTTTTCCGTTTTATTTCCTTTTCTTTTTTTCCTGGTCTTTTTCATATAAATGTTCTCATTACTGGACAGTTTTCGTTAACTAAGTTTTTGGGCAGGCATGGGTAATTGGGAACAGCGTGTAATTGCGAACGATTCGTATACCGCTCCACTTCGAAGCGTTCTTAACGGTTATATTTTACAATTTAACGTCTGCTTTTACCTTTTCGTAATATCTTAATGAATATCCATTTCAAAGAACCAGTCAAACATCAGCTATTTCTGGCTATTTCCACGCTATTTCTTCTCTTCGCGCACCACTGCCAATCAAAGTTACAAACGTACTCACAAAATCCTAAAATCAAGGGAAGCAAGTTGTAGGACTTGAACTTTGACACAGTTTAAAACAGTATTATTTGGTCGGTATGTCGAATGCGCATTACCGGTGCTGGGAGAATTTAAAAGAAAGCATACTGGTGACAGATCAGAACGTCAGTTTTAACAGGAATCTGCAAAATGTTGCCGTTTGCAATTTGACCACAGGATATTTTGACTGAATATTTGCGAACGAGCACTCTCAAAAGAGTGTTTATGTGTGATGTGGGGTGTGTGTGTTTAAACGTCTGTTTGTGTGTTTGTGTGCATGTGTGATCAAAGCCAACAATACAACATCTAGCGGGATGTTCCAATAATATGTTATGTCTAATGAGTTAAAGACTTGCTTCTGTTTTGATTGTCTCCATGTACCCAAAGCCATCGGTCGCAATTACACTTGCCCATTCGCATTTACCCTCAGGCACCCCTGCTGTTTCAAACGTCGACAAAACGTTGAAAAGAATGAGCAAACGAACTTTTCCTGGTGCAACCAGTCGGAGAAAGCCTTCAAAAACAAAAGAACTATGTTTGACTGTCATACGACATATTTTATCATTATTTTCACAGTACACACGTTGAGCTGGTCGCTTTGACTGGATCGTTCGTAGTTACCCATACCTACGCTATTCTAAGTATGTATAAAGCTGTATTATGATAAGTGTTCACAGTTGACTATTCTCGACTTATTCTCGCCACAAAGACTGTTGTCTGAGTGAGTGTTGGTTGTACGGACAGGGTGTGCATGATGAGATGTTGTACGGACAGTCTGCTGGGGGTACAACACCACCCAGGAGCTGAATTCTTTTGTGGATAGGGAAGAAGATGACAAAATTGACTACAGGATTCTTCAAAACAAAAAAACTAAAAACTAGAAAACTAAAAACTAAAGTTTATATAACCTTTTTAGTGGTAGATGAATCCTCTTTGTTTTGTGGGATACGACGTTTCGAACCATAGGCCCGTTGTCAAGTGATGGAAAGAGGACAGTGTGGATAGGAAAGCCTGTGTGAGAAATGGGTGATGACATCTCACTACTTTGTTTTGATGGACCATGCACACTACACACTTGCTGATCACCATTCAGTGCAATACATACTCACATACTTTGTTTCTTTTGTGGATAGTTTAATAGAAAAAAAAAGCATGAAATGATCTGTTCTGCGGCAAGTTTGAATGGAGAGAAACGGGTAATTTAATGGACAAAAAAACATGGGATGATTTGTTCTGTGGAGGGTTTGAAGGGGGAAAAAACAAATTGACAACCAAGGGACTGATTTATTTTGCGGATGGTTCAATGGAAAGAAAAAAAACAGAAGATGATTTATTTCAAGAATAGTTTAATGGACAAAGACAAAGGGGTCTGGACTAATTTGCTGATACTCTGATCCAAAAATTATTAAAAAAAAAGCAGGGGCGAAAAATCTGATGGAAAAATCAGGATCTGATTTATTTTGCTGGTAGTTTGAAAAAAAAAAAAGAAAAGAAGAAGAAGTAAAGAAAAGACAAACAGGTCCTGATCTTTCTTTATCAACTGAGAGGGACGTGTTGTCAAGGGCAGTGAACAGGAATCGGGAAAACCCTTTCTTATCTTTCGTTTGTTTTTTTCTTCCTCCCTTCCCCTTCGGTCCTTTATTTGTCTTTTTTCTTTCCCTTATTCCTTCCTTCCTTTCGTTGTTTTTTTCCCCTTTCTTTCCTTTTTATCCTTCCATCCGTTCTTTATTTTTTGCTTTTTTTCTGTCTTACTTTCTTTCTTTCCTTCTTTTCTTTGCACTTTTTTTCTTTTCTTTCTTTCTTTCTTATTCTTCTGGGAGTTTTTCTTTCTTTCTTTTTTGTCCTTTCTTTCCGTCCTTCCTTCCTTCCCTCCTTCCACGTTTTCGTTGTTTTTCTCACTTTCCCTTTCCTTCTTTTCGAGAGGAAGAAGATAATTTAGGTGGCGTGCCTATCAACACTGATTAACACGAGGTGATCTTTAGGGACAGAGAGGGGTGGGGTGGGAGGAGGTTTGTGTGTGGGTGGTGGTGTTGGGGGTGTGGGTGGGAAAGTTCACTTAGGTGAATATGTGACACACAAAACTGACAGTTCCAGTATCAGCGTTAGCAACACACACACACACACACACACACACACACACACACACATACACACACACACACACACACACACACACACACACACACACACACACACACACACACACACACACACACACACACACACACACACAACACACACACACACACACACACACACACACACACATGCAGACAGAGAGAGAGAGAGGGAGAGAAACCAAGATGTATGCAGTTGTATACCTGTTAAGGTTTTGCTGAATGAGCCCAGGAGTCTCTTTTTTCGTTTCTTTTCTTTTTCCAAAAGGCAAGTCTGTACTTGTTTGTTATTTTGCATCTGGGACTGCATATTGTCCTTTTGGTCAAATCTCGACAGATTCTTACCCAATTCAAAATGTTTACAGAGTTTGGAAGTCTGTACTTGTTTGTTATTTTGTATCTGGGACTGCATATTGTCCTTTTGGTCAAATCTCGACAGATTCTTACCCAATTCAAAATGTGTACAGGGTTTGCAAATTGCAAGTATGTATTCGATCAGATTGCGAGCTATTCATCGAAGTCAAAAGGTATTTTGCTAGAAATTACAGATGTGTCAGGGGATATTCAAAAGTGTTAGCAGGTGGTACTGTTTTAAATTCAGGTGGCAGTGAGTTCTAGATGTGATCGAATTTATTACTAAACCAATCTGCCTACATGACAAGGTAAAAACAGTCATACACGTAAAAGCCCACTCGTGTACATACGAGTGAACGTTGGAGTTGCAGCCCACAAACGAAGAAGAAGACAAAGCCAATGTTTGCGCGTATTAGCAACTGAAGATGTACTTTTTGTCTCTTGGTTCTTCTTTTTATCATAAACAGATCATGAAAAGCGAGTCAAGAACTCTCAATTATATTTGAGTGGGCCAGGTCCTTTGTCGTTTTGTTGTCCTAATGAATGTTCAACCATGTATACTGTCTGATGGTGGAGGCCTAGTGACGTACAACAGTATCAGTGACGTTGCAACAATGCCTGTGACGTACAACAATGCAACAATGTCAGTGATGTTCACTAATGTCAATGACGTACGTCAGTGTCAGTGACGCACAACTATACAATGCCAGTGACATTATAACATTGTCAGTGACACATGCAATGTCACTGGCGTACAACAACACAACAATGCTGATAACGTTATAAATATGTCAGTGACGTATAACAATGTCAGTGACGTTATAACACTGTCAGTGACGTTATGACAATGTCAGTGACGTACAACAATGTCAGTGACATGTAACAATGTCAGTGACGTACAACAATATCAACGTCGTACAACAATGTCAGTGACGTACAACTTCGTTACTTGCATTCATCGCACACACGAATATCAAGCGCGTAACAAAGATTATTGGCAGACATCGGACACAAACCAACATCGTTCACAGAACAGCATCGCTTTGTGCATCACATCACGGCATTGCCTAATCCACGCACGTTGAATGCTTCATGTTCTCATTTTGCGTAAGAATGGAGTTAGTCATGTTTTTGTGCCTGGAGTCAGCGGTGAGGCGGGGAACTAACGACATGACATTGTGCACGTGCGGCACTTATAAACATGTGTCTGTTCGTCACTCGCGTCAGTCAGCACATGATGGAGGTTCATACTGACTGTCAGACTGTGAGATTCTCTTCTCAGACTGTCTCGTGTTGTTGGAAAAGGAATCATAGTGACGACACTTATATACGTACGAGGATGTGTTGTGTGCGGGCGAAGACACATGTTCACGTGTGCCCGCACGCACACACACACACACACACACACACACACACACACACACACACACACACACACACACACACACACACACATTTGAAGCCCCAGGTGGGGTGAATGTGGCATGCGCCCTGTGTGCCTTTACCCCTTTTTCTTTTGTCTGCATTGTATTGTATTGTGTGTTATTTTATTGTATTGTATTGTGTGTTATTTTATTGTATTGTATTGTGTGTTATTTTATTGTATTGTAGTGTGTGTTATTTTATTGTATTGTATTGTGTGTCATTCTATTGTATTATATTGTATCGTATTGTGTGCTATTCTATTGTAATAGATTGTATCGTATTATTTTTTTATTCTATTGTATTAGATTGCAGTGTATTCCTTTTTGTGATAACATATTTCTCTATGTGAAAATCGGTCTGCTGTACCGGGGGACTGAGAGTGCGTCGCCAACGGTGTAGTGTCACCCGTTTATCTTCTTCTGTTGTTGTTGTTGTCTTCTGTCGACAGATGTGTTCATTTTATCAAAGCCAATTTTTATTCTACAAAAAACGATTTGCTGGGTATAACACGTTTTGTCGCCATGGAATTCTTTTTACATGCGCCAAGTTTATCATCTCATCCGAAAGACTAGCGCCCACACCAACAATCAAGATAGAGTAGAGGCGGGCTAATAGAAAAAAAAAATTCCGGTCATCAGTACATAGGACTCAAACCCGTGGATACTCGCTTCCTAGTAAGGTGCATGACTACAAGGCCACCCGCGTTCCCACGACTGCCTGTAAAAAAAAAAAAGAGGAAGAAGAAAAAAAGAAAGCAAAAGGTAAAAGCCAGCCCATCAGAATAATGGCCCAGTTACAGCGAATGGCCCTGGGTTGCGTTTGGCTCGGAGACAAGGCAATAAACTGGTCATGATGGCCCATCAAGGTACCCCGGGAAATCAGGGTTCAGGCTTTCAAGGTTTAATGTTCTGGAATGGATATTAAATCGGTTTGTTTTCTCCTTCTTCTTCTGTGTGTACGTGTGGCGGGGGTTTGGGGGGGAGAGGGGGGAGAGGGTGTGTGTGTGTGTGTGTGTGTGTGTGTGTGTGTGTGTCATTGACTTTGTTTCTGTCTGTACCTGCCCTTATAATTCTGTGTCTGCCTGTGTCTGGTTTTGTCTCTGCGTTTGTGTCCATACCTGTGTCTATGTCTGTCATCTCTGATTTTCTGTCTGTCTGTCTGTCTGTCTGTCTGTCTGTCTCTCTCTCTCTCTCTCTCTCTCTCTGACGATACACATCGATATCAATTACGAGTGTCGAGAGAGAAAAGAAAAGCAATTAATGTGTTTATTTTTCAGATACATTGTATAATAGTGTTAAATCTGTGACCAGGTGGATCGCTCGGTGATCAGATTACATCAGCCTTCCAGCCTGTATTAATTAAAGAAGGTGATATGTGCATCTATATGTTATTCTCGTTATTGTTGTTTGTTTGTTTGCTTCTTTTTATGAACGAACAATCGATAAGAGTGATCAGTAACAGAGGACGTGGTGTCTCTTTTTTCTATTAACTTTTTGATATCTTTATTCTTTTACTTGCGAACATTGGAAGCTGTCGCTGGACAATGGATTCAGTTGAACAACGTACAAAAATGCAGCATCAGCGCTTTACTGAAAAGCTGACTTGACCAAAATTAATGAAATAGTAACTTGAAAAGGGGGGTGGGGGTATTTAGGTGTAAGAGAAAGATGGAATCATATGCAGCCTACTGATTTCGGGCTACGAATGTGTAGATGTTTGTTGTCCCTTCTCGGAAGGCCTGTACTGAATGAAATCAAATATTAATTCAAAATAAATTTATGATAGTCAGTCGTGTCTGACTATGACCATCAGAACAGCAGAGGAGGCAACTGCTGCCCCGACTATTTGGGCTAGAATTTTATCACAGTGGAGACCGTCCTGCCCAAGTTACATCTCCACTCTCTCGGCCAAGAGGGTTTTTGGACAGTCTGCGTTGGGATGGTTCCCAAAGGCCAACGAGTCCGCAAGGCTGCGGCCAGTGCAATTTTGTCTCCGAGTTTGAGAGTCATACTCCTTCACAAAAAAACTAAGCTGTGAATGAATTTCCATTGCATTGGAGAAACTGATAATGCAGCTCTCACCTTGCTGTTGGCCCAACTATAAACTAATGTCAATCTGTGATACAAGCCGAGTGTTGGAATGAATAAACAAAAAGCTATTAAAAAAAAAAAAGAAAAAAAGAAAAAAAAGAAATGGAATTCCTTTTAGCAAAGAAAAAACCGAAACCAAAAATAAAGCTCTAAACGAAAAAAAGGGGGAAGGGAAAAACAGTGAGAGAGAAATAAGGACAGAAAAGGAGCAAGGATGGCGGAGAAATGACCTTGGGAAAGAAAACGACTTGGGCAGAGAGAGAGCCACGTAAGGAAGGCCCATCAGAATGCATGAACAGATGAGCTCTCTGTCTTTCCCATTTCTTTGCCTCGTCCCTCATTCTCCCCAGTCAATATTCTCTTAGCCGACAATGTCTGCCTTCTGCGTGAGACTGTTTCCCCCTGTGGAAGTTTCCACCAAACTTGTTCTCGCCCATTCAAGGTGGATTTTTACTTTATTTATTCTCAGTCGTGTTGTATGTTGTATGGTTTTGTTACAAGAAGTCTTGTGCATCATTTCATCCACACCTTTCTGTCCTTTTCCTTTTAATGAATATTTCCCTTTCTCGTCATCCACAGTATCTCTCTCTCTCTCTCTCTGTCTCTCTCTGTCTCTCTGTCTCTGTCTCTCTCTCTCAAACTCCTAACAAGATGGTCGATGGAGATTTGGGTAGATACTCTTTGTATATAACCTCAGCAGTGAGATTTGTTAAGTACTGGCTTCGCTTGATCACTGTGTCACCAGAGCGACTCCCTCACAAGGCCTGTTTACGTGCTATGAGTGAATCAGGCCAGAAGTCTTGGGTGTTTCACCTCAAGAACCTCTTATGGGACAACGGCCTCTTTGAAGCGTGGCAGCAGCAAGGCGTAGGTAACGCACGTGTCTTCGTGAGTACATTGAGGGAAAGATTGGCTAGTAGTTTCTTACGGGAATGGGAAGAAGGGATACAGGCTAGCCAACGCTTTGAATTTTATGCCCAGTTCTAAAGAATATTCAAGGTTGAGCCATATGTGGACTGTAACAGTTACGCCGTTACAAGATTACATATGCTCATTTCAGATTTGGCTTTTCACCCATTAACTCTCATAGGTTTCGGTACCGAGCAGATTTATCCCTCAGCAGATACTATGCCCAACGTGAAAGCTTGAAATTGAAGATGAAAACCATGTTTTGTTTGTCTGTTTACCCAACGTGTTCTTTCCAGTTGAGTCCGAGACTCATAATCTGCCTGCACTGATGGGAGCTGATGACGACGAGACCGTGCCAAAGCTTTCTCGCTTTCTGTATACAGTTTTTAAATTGCGCTCAGAGCGTACACGTTGAAGGTGACTTCCAATTTGCACCGCAGCATTCCTGTCTGATACTCGTGTTGTTAGTGTGAATTGTCCTCTGCTACGCTTCATGACAATGTCTGTCTACTTGAAAATGATTTCTTTTTTCTTTTTAATGCTGAATGACCTATCCCCCAACTCCCCATTGAAATGAACCTTATGTGTTTCTTCAATAAAATATCATCATCATCATCATCATCATCTCTCTCTCTCTCTCTCTCTCTCTCTCTCTCTCTCTTTCTCTTTCTCTTTCTCTGTGTGTGTGTGTGTGTGTGTGTGTGCATGTCTGTGTGTCCACAAGGAGAGAGAAAGAGAAGAAAGAAATTAAGAAAAAAAGAAGAAGAAGAAAGAAACTGTTCGAATAATGTAGCAAAAAGCGGAATCTGTTGAAAAAAATGCATGAATTACCATTATTACATTTTTCTTAAAATCAGTGGTGGTCTTCTTCTTCTTGCTGCTGTTGGGTTAACTTGTCCACTTCTTTCCTTGTTGGTACAGCTCACAATGCAGAGTGTCTAAAGGTCACGGAATGAGCTATTGAAGTTCACAACATGTACCAGCCGTCGTGGCGAAGTGGTTAGCGTCGCGGATCGACGAATAGAGGACATGAGTTAGAGTCCCAGTATAGGTGGCGGGAGGAAGGGTGGGGGGCGGGTTCAGCCTATGACCGTCTACCTAGAGACGAGTTTGCTGTGGGCTCAAATGGGAAGACCAAGCAGTCGATACATGAATGTGGCTGGGAGTGTGGCTCAAATTCCCTGACCAGCACTGCAGGTAAGCATCTAGCCTGTATCTGTCGGGCCTGGAAGACGCCGGGATTTGTTATGAACAGAATCGTAGAGTACGGGCTTGTCATGTACGCCCGAACCAAGAAAAAATGGATCTGCAAAACAGCATCGTCATCATCATCCACATGCTTATTGATCATCAACGTAGAGGGAAAAAAGGTGTCCCGGATTCTGTGGACTTCCATGTTCTGTTGTCATGGTGGCCTCAGCTTCGACCCACTCCCCAAACCCCTCCACTTCCCTGCATAGAGAGAATCCTGTCAGTGTGTTCGGTGTCGTCAGATATATAGAAGGCTGTCGATGGAGATACATGGTGATGTCCACTCTGGAGGGAACGCTCACTCTGTCTGGCTCCGAGATGAAGTGATTATTTAGATAACATAGGTTAAGATAAGACAAGAATAAGTGTATTATCTCATTAAGAAAAATCACATCAGGTGCGGAAAAAAAAGAAAAGAAAAAAAACGTAGACAAGAACTCAACACAAAAACATTCAACATGACTTAATTAAAAAGAAGCAAGAAACATAAGACATTTATATAAAAAGTATTGCATATATTCACTTAAAACGTTGTAATTAATCATTATTGTAACCATGTTGAAAGACACCAGTGTTAGCATTCAGTGGGTTGTATTGCACATCAATGCTGCGCATTGTCACATTTCAGCTTGACACT
>JAAQRG010318021.1:0-10471 GCA_011634625.1 Babylonia areolata | reverse complement strand
GGTCAGAGCTTAGAGTGATTGGGTTGTGTTGGGTTGGGTTAAGATAAGAATAACTTTATTATCTCCAACTGGAGAAATTTGGTCAGGTGCATTATCACAACATAGACAAGCATACATCCACACACTGCAGGTAATAACTAGTATTCTTAATGTAAAAACAGAAAGAATTAAGAAACATTATTTGAATATAATTATAAACATAGCCTACTATACTGCACATTGATTATTATCGACAGATAAGATAAGAATAAAGATGAATTGCGGAAAACCACAACCAGATAATCAGCACACATCCGCACCCCTCCCCACCCCCCCACCCCACACACGTGGATTACTTTATGTTGTGGTGTGTGTCATGTTGTGTTGCATTGTGGTGTACTTTACTGTTCTGTACTGTACTGTATTGTACTGTATTGTATTAATGTTTTGTCTTGTCTTGTACTTTTTTGTCACAAAAGATTTTTGTGTGAGAAATTAGATTTGTTCTCCCCAAGCAGAATGCTTCGCAACAGTGCAGTGCTACCCATTTTGTTTTGTTGTTTTCTTCTGTCTGCAAGTGTGTATGTTTACCTTTCAAAGTGGATTTTTCTGCAGAATCGTGCCAGAGACAACCCTTTTGTTGCTGTGGGTTCTTTTACATACGTTTTGTGCATGCTACACACAGGACTTCAGTTTATCATCTCATCCGAATGACTAGTATCCAGAGACCACCACTAAAAATCAAGTGGAGGGGAAGAAGATGCTGGTGAGTATGAGGTTGGAACCTGGACGCTCAGATTCTGTCACTTCCTAGGTGGATGCGTTACCACTTCGCCACCACTGTACGTAGTATTCAGTTGAAGTGAAGTCTGATTACCTGTTTTTCCACAGGTGAGCTCTTATAGTGATCATGCTAGGTTGAAGTTGAACCACTTATATTTCCTCATGTTTGCTCTTAGAGTGATCATGCCAGGTTGAAGTTGAACCACTTATATTTCCTCAGGTTTGCTCTTAGAGTGATCATGCCAGGTTGAAGTTGAACCACTTATATTTCCTCAGGTCAGCTCTTAGAGTAATCATGCTAGGTTGAAGTTGAACCACTTATATTTCCTCAGGTTTGCTCTTAGAGTAATCATGCTAGGTTGAAGTTGAACCACTTCCTCAGGTTTGCTCTTAGAGTGATCATGCTAGGTTGAAGTTGAACCACTTATATTTCCTCATGTTTGCTCTTAGAGTGATCATGCCAGGTTGAAGTTGAACCACTTATATTTCCTCAGGTTTGCTCTTAGAGTGATCATGCCAGGTTGAAGTTGAACCACTTATATTTCCTCAGGTCAGCTCTTAGAGTAATCATGCTAGGTTGAAGTTGAACCACTTATATTTCCTCAGGTTTGCTCTTAGAGTAATCATGCTAGGTTGAAGTTGAACCACTTCCTCAGGTTTGCTCTTAGAGTGATCATGCTAGGTTGAAGTTGAACCACTTATATTTCCTCATGTTTGCTCTTAGAGTGATCATGCCAGGTTGAAGTTGAACCACTTATATTTCCTCAGGTGAGCTCTTAGAATGATCATGCTAGGTTGAAGTTGAACCACTTATATTTCCTCAGGTTTGCTCTTAGAGTGATCATGCTAGGTTGAAGTTGAACCACTTATATTTCCTCAGGTTTGCTCTTAGAGTAATCATGCTAGGTTGAAGTTGAACCACTTATATTTCCTCAGGTCAGCTCTTAGAGTAATCATGCTAGGTTGAAGTTGAACCACTTATATTTCCTCAGGTTTGCTCTTAGAGTAATCATGCTAGGTTGAAGTTGAACCACTTCCTCAGGTTTGCTCTTAGAGTGATCATGCTAGGTTGAAGTTGAACCACTTATATTTCCTCATGTTTGCTCTTAGAGTGATCATGCCAGGTTGAAGTTGAACCACTTATATTTCCTCAGGTGAGCTCTTAGAATGATCATGCTAGGTTGAAGTTGAACCACTTATATTTCCTCAGGTTTGCTCTTAGAGTGATCATGCTAGGTTGAAGTTGAACCACTTATATTTCCTCAGGTTTGCTCTTAGAGTAATCATGCTAGGTTGAAGTTGAACCACTTATATTTCCTCAGGTTTGCTCTTAGAGTAATCATGCTAGGTTGAAGTTGAACCACTTATATTTCCTCAGGTCAGCTCTTAGAGTAATCATGCTAGGTTGAAGTTGAACCACTTATATTTCCTCAGGTTTGCTCTTAGAGTGACAGTGCTTGCTTTGAGTGAAGTTTAATGACCTACTTTTACGTAAGTCAGATGTCAGAGTGTAGAGTGATAATACTTGCTTGAAGTTTAACGACCTATTGGCTAAAAGCCCTTCAAGTTCAAATTGTTCAAGGCTGGAGTTTTGGTTCAGTGAAGGTCGTGTTGAACGAAAACAGCCAGCAATGTTGATAACAGTGGTACTTTACCGCAACATGTCAGTCAGACATAAAGCATGCAAGAAAATATGCATGCACGGATGCACATGCATGCGTGTGCACATGCACACACACACACACACACACGTACACGCACGCATGCACGCACACACACACACGCACACGCACACACACACACACACACACACACACACACACACACACACATGTAAGCAAAGCCAACATGACTGGTGGCAGTGATGAAGGGACAGGGGGTGTTGTGGCGTTGCAGCGAGATCAACCAGGCCATTACGGAGACCCAGAACCACTACGACAACTTCATGTTCAAGGAGGCCCTCCGGACTGGAGTGTTCGAGTTCCAGGTAAGGACGCTCGCCTGTGTCAGGTGAACGTATGTGTGTGTGTGCAGAGGGCGGGCGGGTGTGTGTACGTGTGTGCATGTGTGTGTGTGTGTGTGGCTAAGGTGTGTGAGGTTGAGGATTCTTTCACACGTTTCTGTTTCTTCTCATGCATTCATTCCATTCCTTACAATACTGGATTTATATAGCGGTTTGAGCATGCTTTGGCTTGAATTATGCTACATAGCACTGTATGGAAATGAATCATTATATGATGATGATATTATGATAGTAATGATAAAAATAAAATGATGATGATGATGATTATTATTGTCATTGTTTTTCTTGTTGTTATTAGTATCATTATTGTTATTATTATTGTTATTGTAATAATTATTTGGGTTGTTTTGTAAGGGGAAGCGTGACAAGTAATATGAAGTGAGGAGTGGTTCTTTTTCTTACTCTTATATTATGTCATATATCATATCATATCATATCATATCATAGCGTTCATATCATTAGAATTATTGGGTTTGGTTTGCAGGGGAAGCGTGACAAATGCAGAGAGGTGGAGAGTGCTTATTATTATCATTCATATCATTATTATTATTGTTATTAGAATTATGTCGTTTGGTTCGTTCCTTCTTTAGTTTAGCGTCTTTTCACTATTAGTGATATTAGATGATTAAAAAAAAAAATTTAAATAAAAATTAGCTTTAACAGTAACAATTCATTAATGATGATAATAACTAAATCCATTAACATGATTATGAAGTACATTAAAGGAATGTAGAAATAGGGCTATGAACTAATGCCTTTGAAAGTTCTACTAAATGAACCTCGTTAGAAATAACTGCCCCAAAATCATCTGCAGAATAGTTACTCTCTGTGAAATACTTGGGCAAGAAGATACGTAACTGCTGACATTGAAACAAACTGTGATGCAAGACGAACTGCTTACCACAAACGCATATAACATTTTTACTATATTTTGTCTTCGGCGCGTCAAGTTTTATATGGAAGAAAGTAGAGGTATTAATCTTGTATAGCAAGCTGAAGAATTTGGTATTTTTCTTTAATAATACGTTCGGGGAATAATGGCTCTTTTGTTTTGAAGACTCTGTCTTCCATCGTTTATGAAATCGACCCCATGCTGTTTTTTCTAACATAGTGTATGCTTCTTTCACAGAAAGTCAGACAAGTATTTTTGTCGATTTTTCTGAATCTTGTGCTCCTCTTTTAGCTGCTTTATCAGCAGTTTCATTGCCATAAATGCCCACATGAGAAGGCACCCAACAGAAACTGACATCAGTACCTTTAATCCTCAAACAATGTACCAAATGATTTGCCTCAATAACTAAGTCAGGTCTTGTTTCAAGGCTAAATGATTCTAGAGCATAAAGTACTGATTTGGAATCGACAAAGAATGCTATTTTCAAGAAAACTATTTGATGGCTCACCAAGTAGCTCAATGCTTGTATAATAGCAACAAGTTCAGCCGTAAAAATGGAAAGATTCTTTCCAATAAAGTAAGATTTTTCAACTTTAAAAGCGGGAATAGTAAAAGCCGCGCCAGCGTTTTTGTCACCAAGAACGGATCCATCTGTAAATATATGGAGATGATTCTGGTATTTTTCTGCTATGTGTATTCTGGCAGTACTCCTCGTGATATTGATGTTTTCTTCCTTTTTTGTTTCAGAATAGTTGATATCAAAATATGCTTTCAACATTTCCCAAAAAGGAATAGGAGTATAAGATGGTTTTATAGCTAACTCGTTCATGTTAACACCAGATTCTATTAACAGATTTGAAACGTAAGTTTTCAGGGTAAGCATGACAAGTACCGCGAGGTGGAGAGTGAGGGCATGCACTGTGACCTGGTGTTGATGGTGATGATGATGATGATGATGATGATGATGATGATGGTGATGATGATGATAATAATAATGATGGTGACGATGATGATGGTGATGATGATGATAATAATAATGATGGTGATGATGATGATGGTGATGGTGACAATGATGATGATGGTGATGATGATGACGATGATGATGATGATAATGATGGTGACGATGATGGTGACGATAATAATAATGATGGTGATGATGATGATGGTGACGATGATGGTGATGATGATAATAATAATGATGGTGTCGATGATGATGATGATGGTGACGATGATGATGTTGTTAATGATGATGATGATGTTGTTAATGATGATGATGATTACGATGATGATGATAATGATGGTGACGATGATGGTGATGATGATGACAGTGATGATGATGACGATGGTGATGGTGATGATGTTGACAATGATGATGGTGCTGATGATGATGATAATGATGATGGTGATGATGATGATGATGGTGTTGATGATGATGGTGACGATGATGGTGATGATGATGATAATGATGATGGTGATGATGATGATGACGATGATGATGATGATTGGTGTTTGGTTTCCAGGGTAAGCGTGACAAGTACCGCGAGGTGGAGAGTGAGGGCATGCACTGTGACCTGGTGTTGATGGTGATGATGATGATGATGACAACGATGATGATGGTGTTGATGACGACGATGATAATGATGATTGGTGTTTGGTTTCCAGGGTAAGCGTGACAAGTACCGCGAGGTGGAGAGTGAGGGCATGCACCGTGACCTGGTGTTGATGGTGATGATGATGATGATGATGACAACGATGATGATGGTGTTGATGACGACGATGATAATGATGATTGGTGTTTGGTTTCCAGGGTAAGCGTGACAAGTACCGCGAGGTGGAGAGTGAGGGCATGCACCGTGACCTGGTGTTGATGGTGATGATGATGATGATGACAACGATGATGATGGTGTTGATGACGACGATGATAATGATGATTGGTGTTTGGTTTCCAGGGTAAGCGTGACAAGTACCGCGAGGTGGAGAGTGAGGGCATGCACTGTGACCTGGTGTTGATGGTGATGATGATGATGATGACAACGATGATGATGGTGTTGATGACGACGATAATGATGATTGGTGTTTGGTTTCCAGGGTAAGCGTGACAAGTACCGCGAGGTGGAGAGTGAGGGCATGCACCGTGACCTGGTGTTGATGGTGATGATGATGATGATGATGACAACGATGATGATGGTGTTGATGACGACGATGATAATGATGATTGGTGTTTGGTTTCCAGGGTAAGCGTGACAAGTACCGCGAGGTGGAGAGTGAGGGCATGCACTGTGACCTGGTGTTGATGGTGATGATGATGATGATGACAACGATGATGATGGTGTTGATGACGACGATGATAATGATGATTGGTGTTTGGTTTCCAGGGTAAGCGTGACAAGTACCGCGAGGTGGAGAGTGAGGGCATGCACCGTGACCTGGTGTTGATGGTGATGATGATGATGATGACAACGATGATGATGGTGTTGATGACGACGATGATAATGATGATTGGTGTTTGGTTTCCAGGGTAAGCGTGACAAGTACCGCGAGGTGGAGAGTGAGGGCATGCACTGTGACCTGGTGTTGAGGTTCATTGAGGTGCAGGCCCTGCTGATGGCTCCCATCTGTCCCCACATGGCTGAACACATCTGGGGGGAGCTCAGCAAGGTTACCCTAGTCTTCTGCTTCTGCTGCTTCTTCTTTGTCTGCGTCATCATCGTCCTCTTCGTTTTTCTTCTTCTTCTTCTTCTTATTGTTATTCTTCTTTTCTTCTTCTTCGTCTTGTTGTTCTTCTTCTCCTTGTTCTTCTCTTTCTTGTTCTTATTCTCCTTGTTCTTCTTGTTCTTGTTCTTCTCTTTCTTGTTCTTCTTGTTCTTGTTCTTCTTCTCCTTGTTCTTCTCTTTCTTGTTCTTCTCTTTCTTGTTCTTGTTCTTCTTCTCCTTGTTCTTCTCTTGTTCCTGTTCTTCTCTTTCTTGTTCTTCTCTTTCTTGTTCTTGTTCTTCTTCTCCTTGTTCTTCTCTTGTTCCTGTTCTTCTCTTTCTTGTTCTTCTCTTTCTTGTTCTTGTTCTTCTTCTCCTTGTTCTTCTCTTGTTCCTGTTCTTCTCTTTCTTGTTCTTCTCTTTCTTGTTCTTGTTCTTCTTCTCCTTGTTCTTCTCTTGTTCCTGTTCTTCTCTTTCTTGTTCTTCTCTTTCTTGTTCTTGTTCTTCTTCTCCTTGTTCTTCTCTTGTTCCTGTTCTTCTCTTTCTTGTTCTTCTCTTTCTTGTTCTTGTTCTTCTTCTCCTTGTTCTTCTCTTGTTCCTGTTCTTCTCTTTCTTGTTCTTCTCTTTCTTGTTCTTGTTCTTCTTCTCCTTGTTCTTCTCTTGTTCCTGTTCTTCTCTTTCTTGTTCTTCTCTTTCTTGTTCTTCTTCTTCTTGTTCTTGTTCTTCTTGTTCTTGTTCTTCTCTTTCTTGTTCTTCTTCTTGTTCTTGTTCTTCTCTTTCTTCTTCTTGTTCTTCTCTTTCTTCTTCTCCTTGTTCTTCTCTTTCTTGTTCTTCTTCTTGTTCTTCTCTTTCTTGTTCTTCTTCTTGTTCTTCTTCTCCTTCTTCTCCTTCTGTTTCTTGTTCTTCTTATTCTGCTTCTACGTCTTCTTCTTTGTCGTCGTTTTTCCTTGTTGTCATTTCTTCCTCTTCTGCTTCTTCATCATCTTGTTGTTGTTGTTGTTTGTCTTCCTCTGCTTTGTCTTCTACTTCTTCTTTTCTTCTCCATCAGCTTCATCATCTTCTTAATTTTCTTCTTTCCATCTCCTTCTTCTTCCTCTTCATGCTTGGTATGTTCTTGTGTCAGTAATTGACTGAATGCTGACATGGACAGGATGTTTAATGTGCATATTTCTGACTGAAGGCTGACATGGACAGGATGTTTAACGTGCATATTTCTGACTGAACGCTGACATGGGCAGGATCTTTATCGTGCATATTTCTGACTGAATGCTGACATGGACAGGATGTTTAATGTGCATATTTCTGACTGAATGCTGACATGGACAGGATGTTTAACGTGCATATTTCTGACTGAATGCTGACATGGACAGGATGTTTAATGTGCATATTTCTGACTGAATGCTGACATGGACAGGATGTTTATCGTGCATATTTCTGACTGAATGCTGACATGGACAGGATGTTTAATGTGCATATTTCTGACTGAATGCTGACATGGACAGGATGTTTAACGTGCATATTTCTGACTGAATGCTGACATGGACAGGATGTTTAACGTGCATATTTCTGACTGAATGCTGACATGGACAGGATGTTTAATGTGCATATTTCTGACTGAATGCTGACATGGACAGGATCTTTATCGTGCATATTTCTGACTGAATGCTGACATGGACAGGATCTTTATCGTGCATATTTCTGACTGAATGATGACATGGACAGGATGTTTAATGTGCATATTTCATCTTCTGCATGCGTGTACGCAGGGAGGGCTGTATTCAGTCGTTTTTTTGTGATAGTTTGTGGTTTCTAGATGTGGTGAAGCTGTGTTGAATGTCATTATAACGCCCTTTGAGGCATACCTAATTCTTTTGTTTGAAGCAGATAGAGGGTCTTGAGGTCTTGGTTTTGCTGTTTTCTAGTTTTTATCCTAGAAGAAAATGTCACGTACTGACAGTATTGACGTTTTGGTCGTCTCTTTGTGTAGTGTGTGTGCATGCACATGTGTGTGTGTGTGTGCATTTATGTGTGCATTTGTATATATGTGTGTTTGTATGTGTGTATTTTTATGTGTGTGTGTGTGCATGTGTGTGCGTGTATGTGTGTGAAACTACTGCCACTTTTCCTGTCTCCAGATGCGGACCGGTAAAGCAGGGGAGAGCATCATGCGTGCCTCGTGGCCAGTGGCGGGCCCTGTGGACGAGGTGTTAGTTCGCTCCTCAGAGTACCTCATGGACGCGGCCCACGAGTTCCGTCTTCGCTTGAAGACCGTCCTGAACCCCGGCAAAAACAAGGTTGGTTTTGATGATAATGTCACTCGCAAAAGGCTTCGCTTTGGTACCAGACACTGTTCTCCATTCTCGCAAAACAGAAAATATACCAGGACAGAAATACTTACTTTCTTACTACCTGTTGGTAGCAGATATAGATCTGCATTCTCGCCAAACACTTAGAAAATATACCAGGACAGAAATATGTACTTTCTTACTGCCAGTTAGTAGCAGATATAGATCTGCATTCTCGCAAAACACTTAGAAGATATACCAGGACAGAAATACGTACGTACTTACTGCCTGTTGGTAGCAGATATAGATCTGCATTCTCGCCAAACACTTAGAAAATATACCAGGACAGAAATATGTACGTACTTACTGCCTGTTGGTAGCAGATATAGATCTGCATTCTCGCCAAACACTTAGAAAATATACCAGGACAGAAATATGTACGTACTTACTGCCTGTTGGTAGCAGATATAGATCTGCATTCTCGCCAAACACTTAGAAAATATACCAGGACAGAAATATGTACGTACTTACTGCCTGTTGGTAGCAGATATAGATCTGCATTCTCGCCAAACACTTAGAAAATATACCAGGACAGAAATATGTACGTACTTACTGCCTGTTGGTAGCAGATATAGATCTGCATTCTCGCCAAACACTTAGAAAATATACCAGGACAGAAATATGTACGTACTTACTGCCTGTTGGTAGCAGATATAGATCTGCATTCTCGCCAAACACTTAGAAAATATACCAGGACAGAAATATGTACGTACTTACTGCCTGTTGGTAGCAGATATAGATCTGCATTCTCGCCAAACACTTAGAAAATATACCAGGACAGAAATATGTACGTACTTACTGCCTGTTGGTAGCAGATATAGATCTGCATTCTCGCCAAACACTTAGAAAATATACCAGGACAGAAATATGTACGTACTTACTGCCTGTTGGTAGCAGATATAGATCTGCATTCTCGCCAAACACTTAGAAAATATACCAGGACAGAAATACATATGTACTTACTGCCTGTCATACTGTTCAGCATGTAGGGCAGCGATGAAGAACCACCGTTCTTGTCTGTGTGGGGCCAGTCTCTGTGATTTTGTGACAGCTTGCAGTGTGAAGTGTGTGGGAACATGCAGTGTGAAGTGTGTGGGAAAATGTGTGTGATAACATGCAGTGTGAAGTGTGTGGGAAAATGTGTGTGATAACATGCAGTGTGAAGTGTGTGGGAAAATGTGTGTGATAACATGCAGTGTGAAGTGTGTGGGAAAATGTGTGTGATAACATGCAGTGTGAAGTGTGTGGGAAAATGTGTGTGATAACATGCAGTGTGAAGTGTGTGGGAAAATGTGTGTGATAACATGCAGTGTGAAGTGTGTGGGAAAATGTGTGTGATAACATGCAGTGTGAAGTGTGTGGGAAAATGTGTGTGATAACATGCAGTGTGAAGTGTGTGGGAAAATGTGTGTGATAACATGCAGTGTGAAGTGTGTGGGAAAATGTGTGTGATAACATGCAGTGTGAAGTGTGTGGGAAAATGTGTGTGATAACATGCAGTGTGAAGTGTGTGGTAACATGCAGTGTGAAGTGTGTGGGAAAATGTGTGTGGTAACATGCAGTGTGAAGCGATGTTAGTTTTCTGTGATTTTGTGACAACATGCAGTGTGAAGTTTGCTGGTGTTAGTACACTGTGCTTTTGTGACAATATGCAGTGTGCTGGTGTTAGTATACTGTGATTTTGTGGCATCACAGTAAACAGTCATGCACATAAAATTTTACATATATGTATAAGCGTGTAACTGTGCGTGCCGGAAAC
>JAAQRG010318015.1:0-10469 GCA_011634625.1 Babylonia areolata | reverse complement strand
ACATATTAATTTTGAGCACTGTATTAATAGATGAAGTATTATCACTATTAACATATCCCTAAACACTGAAATGCGCACACACACACACACACACAACGTGCACACGTGTACACACACATCCCAAATCAAAAACACACACACATAAACATAGATACACATGCCAAAACAAACCACACCCATCAACACAAACATACATCCAATTGCACATCCCAAAACACACACACACACACACACACAAATCAACGCAATAGTACAAACACACACACACACACACACAAACACATCCCAAAACAAATACACACACACACACACACACACACAGATCTTGTGAACACGATACAAGTTCAGGAAACAATCCATACCGTCAGTGTCTGTATGTGGCATGTCAAGCTGTCACTGTCAATGAAGTTACGGCCAAAGACAACAACGCTGCAGCAGTCCTCCTTTTCGTTCCTGTCACACACGTTGTCACCAGCTATTTGGAACACCAAGGGGGGCTGGTTCTTGTCAATGGAGCAATCAGGACCACCAAAGCCAGGGTTACAGAAACAGAACCCTGTAAACAAGGGACCTTTTTTTTTTTATTCTTTTTTTATTTATTTATTTTTTTTTAGTTTTTGTACATGCACATACACTACATATTCTTTAAAAAAAAAAGCAAACACACATCAACAAAAAAAATAGAGAAACAATAAAGAAACATGAAGCAACACACACACATAGACAACACACTGATACATTCATGTGTGGGAGTGTGTGTGTGGGAATGTGCATACATGCATGTGTGTGTGTGTGTGTGTGTGTGTCTGCATGCACATGCACGCACATGTGTATGCATTTGCATGTTCAGGCAGGCTCAAGACAAACCAAACAATTAGGTAACAAATAAATATGACAGTCTTGCTGCAAAAATGCTACTTTTGACAATGTAATGCATTCCTCACAGAGAAAACAACCATGACTGACCTACAAGGCACTGGCCATTGCCACTGCAGTCCCCAGGACAGAGTACTATGATGATTTCAGGCGGTCTGAAAGAGCCGTCAACAGTGAACCACAGTGTAATCTCGGTGGACACGATTGTCGTGCACTGTTGTTTTACATTCGAGATCAGAGTATTGGTCCAGGAGACGTCATCGGTCATCTGTAACATTAACAATAAGCATGGTTTTTTTAAGTGTAGTTATAAAATTCCAGGCTATGTAAGTCATGCTTGCATGCATGCATGCGTACGTGTGAGTGTGAGTGTGTGTGTGTGTGTGTGTGTTAGTGTGCATGTGTGTGTGTGTGTGCGTGCACGGTTTTGGGGACATGATCTTGAGCAGTGATGGATATTTTCATCATCTTTTTCTGTCTCTTCTACTCCCACATCTCATGTTTCTCTGTCCTCTCCTCTCTTTTCTTTCGGGAGCTGTCTACTTCTCTCTCTCTGTCTCTCTCTCCCTCTTTCTCTCTCTCTCTCTTGTTCTCTTTACCATCACATACCAGGATGTCTGACATACAGGATTCCACATCGTCAATGACAGACAGAGCAGTAGAAAACTCAGCCACACAGGTACTGGCAGAGGCAGAAGCACTGAGAGCATCTTGACATGTTTTTCTGGCTTCCTCTTCGGTGATTCCACTTGGAGTAGGCCAGCGACGCACCTGACATATAAAAAACAACAACATCATGTACTCTGTATTTTGTTTCTACTGACTTCACAACACTGGTATGGTCATGTGAACATCTAAATTATAAGACAAATGCACATCAGCTCTTTTTTCTACTAGCACACAAACACATATGCGTGGGTAAAAGTTACTAACCAGCCAATTCTGGAAAAGTGAGTTTGCCTATGTTCAAGCTTTGGAAGTAGCTTCATGCAAACAATAAAACAACAACAAAATTACAAATTAATGAAACAAATCACATTTTTTGCTAACCTGGCAATGATCTGAAAAAATTACTCACATTAAATCTTTCCAGTCTGGAAGAAGACAAATATTTCCAGATCCGGAAATCTATCTTAATCAAGCGGAATTGCGCACCTACAAAAATGTGTATGCACATGTATATACTTAGAATTAAAAAAATAAAATTCATCAGCATGCAGAAACAAACTTTCACTGTACATATGTGAATCCTCAGTGGCACATATCCAAAGTATCTGACTGCCAGATTACACTATTCAATGCAAATGCACTTTAATGCATAGTACAGAACTCTTGATTATAGATCTGAGCTTAAACTTACTGGAGAAACATAGGTGATGTCAAACTCAAAGTGAACAACTACGACAAACGTGTCATAGCACTGCACTGGTTCAACAGCTCGCTCTTTGTAAGTATCAGTCACATCCTCATCTGAAAAGCAAACAAATGAGGATCTTGAACACTGATGCATTTCAATGCTCTCACTTTCAAGTGACTTAAATATAGTATTCAATATTCATATGACTACAACCACACAGGACATGTGTGTGTGTGTGTGCGTTTGCGTGTGTGTATGTGTGTGTTAATCAAAGCATTAAACTTTGTGTGCATGTGTCCATGTGCAAATATAGCATATATGAATGAGTGACAGCTTGTGTGAATTATGTCTTTAAGTATTTCTAAATATATATCCATTTTTCTTTCAATAATTATGTCATGCTATTCAAATCAAGAGTTTTGTTGACAGGACACCAATGAAACAGAACATAATCTGTAAAATGCAGTTTATATCAAATGTGAATGGTAGAAGACAGAGAAAGATAGAGAGAGAGAGGTGGGGGTTAGAAGAGAGAGAGAGAGAGAGAGAGAGAGAGAGAGAGAGAGAGAGAGACTGAGACAGAGAGAGAGAGAGAGAGACAGACAGAGAGACAGAGACAGAGAGAAATAGAAATGCAATCACACATACACACATTCAGAGACAGAAAAAGGCTGAAGTAAGGGTAATACAGAATTGTAGCTATCCATTTCTCAACTCACAGCTATATTGTTTATGTTAAATCTGATTCATTTTGTGTACTTCTGTTTTTCTCATATTTTTTATATAACTGATTACTGTATTCAAGATGATAACTCGGTTTAAATCAAGTTATTTTGAAGTATCTTGATAATTTAAGAGTTTTTTTGTTTGTTTGTTTTTGTTGGTTTTTTTTTTGCAGAAAAGGAAATGTTGCCTTTGCCTCAGGCACACCGCAACATGTTTTCTACAGATCTGCGTAGACTGGTGTACTCTGCTGAAACTTTCCAATTAAAAAAATATATATATATATCTTATTTTTTTGTTCATTCTGTGAAATCCAGTATCCACATTGAAATATCCATATGTAGTAAACAAATGAAATGTTTTCTGTGCAGAATTTGTATTTCTTTTCTTTAAATTGTGAACAAGAAAAAACAATGTCATGCAGTCTTCAAACCCAAAACTAAATTTCATGCAATAACTACAAAAAGACTAATAAATTTTCTGGATCCGGAGCCTGAATGAAATAAACCATTCATGATCCAGAAATATGGCTTAATCTGGAAGACTTAAACCAATCAATGGCATTAGTGTATAGGTCTTTTTTTTAAAATTATATTTATTTCATATCTATTGACAGACAAAGTATTTCCAGAGAAAATTAACTTGTTAAAATTTACCATGCACACACACACACACACACGCACACACCAGGAACACTGAGTTATTACACTGACTCACTTTGTTCAAACAAGTGAGTTAAAAATCACCCTGTTCAAACTATAAAAATTACTCAAAATGCAAATTACAGTTACTGCTGTTTTTGTTGTTGTTTTTAGTTGGTTTTTTTTTGGTTTTTTTGTTTGTTTTTGTTTTTTTTACTATTGATAATCAGCTTCCACAACACATACAACTTTGATTTTTTTTTCTCTCTCTTTAATTTATCACATTCAGGGTACAGGAAACCAACACGCAATAACAAGTTCATATTTGGGTGTAATTTCAAAAGAAGGAAGACAAGAAACATCACTGTTTAAAAACAGATTATGTGTCATACATACATCGTTTGGTTTTCGCAGTGGGCACACTGGAATCAGGGATGGAACAATCCAGGATGTATGCATCAGGGCCACAGGAAGTCACTCCACTGCAGAGGCAGAACTGTGTTTCGGCAGAAACTTCTTCCGTCTCAGGACAGTATCCATTGTACAGTGATTCTTCTTCAGATACCCTGAACAATCACGTACAAAAAGGCAGGCTAAAACGCATCTTCTTTGATTTGTTTCTTTTCATGTTGATAAGTACATATTTTTGAAAGGCAAACATGCATCTAAAGACCTATTCTAAGAAAGTCAAATTATGACAATTTTCTATGTAAAACATGATGATTCAATAACACTTATCAGGAGCATTTTTGTATGAAAAAAAAATTGGCTTGAAGCCTTTTCAAAAATTATAATTCACACAAGGGACAGATATACACATAAATACGATACAAACACACATTCACAAACTCTACTCTGGTGTTTCATATAACCTTATGCTTGAATGTGCATGTGCATGTGCGTGTGTGTGTGTGTGTGTGTGTGTGTGTGTGTGTATGTATGTGTGTGTGTGTGTGAACATATATACTTCCCTTGAACATATATCCATTGAATATGACATCAGATGAGAAAATCAGGGGAAAGCATAGAATAGTAATAAGCAATGAGTGAATAAGCATATTTGACATGCAAATGCACACCTAAGTTACAGTGTGTTTTGTTGTGTGTCCGTGTTCGTGGGAACATCAATTTTCAGGCAAATATGTGAACTCACCTCCAGCTGACTGAAAACTCCTTGGCAGATCCCTGTATGTCGTTACCTGCAGTGTCGTCATACAGCCCACAGAGGCCTGAAATCACATGATAGTAATGCGTGCATTGAACTGCTAACCAGACACTGAAATATCTCAGAAACTGTACACCTTTCAGTCATGGAAATGTGTGTGTGTGTGTGTGTGTGTGTGTGTGTGTGTGTGTGCAGCAATATCAGACCTTAAAAAACTGTGATGTTCACACAGAAAAACCATGAATTTATATTTACATTTTTCTACAACAAACATATACAGATACATGTTATAAAGAGGCACATGTTGAATCTTTCAATATACCACCAGGCTGGACTCATCAATTTCCAATTTTTAAGAATTTCTTCAGATTTATTTTTCACTGGTCAAAATACTTATTTAATTACCCATACTGTAAGCATGTCTAGCAAGTACAATAAACCATACTACAGCATGTGCACTGAAAGAAATTTTCCTTCATAAAATCATGTTTGATTTAAAAATTGAAACCTTTCTGTGGCTCACAAGTGCAACAGGCAACAGCCAGCAAGAAAGCAAATAGCTGCTGCTTGTTGCACTTGTGAGCCACAGTATGTATGTTAGATAAAATGTAATCTAATGAAAGAAGATTTCCTCTTCCATTTTGATTGATTGATAGAATGCCAGAATGATGAATGAACTGATCTCTGTGCGTAGGTGGGAAAAGGAGTGATGCAGTAAAGGAGAGGGGAGAGGTTAAGAGTGGCATAAGCTATTGCATGGTGTATGGAAAGTGGGCCTGTAATGTTTGTTGGCTGTTTTTTTTCGTTTTTAGTTTGTTTTTCACATTATACCAGACATTAAAAAGATATGGTCACAAATTTTGTTGGAGATTCTTTTGTCTTTGGACTCTGTGTCAAGAAAGTTGATAAGAATGACATTATCTTTTTTTATATAAATGTCAGACATATCTCATATGATTCTGAGTTTATAATGGCATTTAATTCTCAGTCGGATTAGTATATCTATTGTCAGTAAACTGATAGTAAAGTTTTCATTTTGTATAATAAGATGCATGGGTGTATTCACATGACAGAAAGAGAAAGAGAGAGAGAGAGTAAGAAACTGGATAAGCAAATAAACTATATTGCTGAGTGTACACAAGTGAAAATCCTTCAGCACTTCTCTACTGTGTAAAATCACCGATAAAGTAGAAACCTTAAGCAAAACCACAGAAGTGAACAGATCTTACCTTCAGTGTGTGCAAAGTCTGCTGCTGAGGCTGTCACCCACACATTGATGAACTCAGAAACGAGGACGTGTGTTTCAAACTTGATGGTTACTGTAGTGCCAGTTGGTAGAATGACCTACACAAAAGCATGTCAGCTTTTCATATGAGTGGAAAAAAAAGAAAGAGGAAGGAAACCAAAAAAGCTCTTGCTTCACATCAGCTGCAATGAAGGTTTCAACATTCACAAAATTGCTTGCTTGTCTTTTCTTCTTTTTATGGGAGGACAGTGGAGTGGGGGTACTCAGGCTCTGTGTGTTCATGTGTATAGACATGTGTTCTCATGTATGTCTCTAGGTGTATTGGTTTTCTATCCACATATATACACATGCATGCAGGCATACACACACACACACACACACACACAATATGCTACAAGACAGTTAAACAGATAAAACGATTTTTCACAATGGGGATTACAAATTATTCTTGACAAAACAATGGAGCTTATCTTCCACTGAACAGATCCAAACACACACACACACTCATATATATACACACAACAACAAAAAAAAAAACAACCCCAAAATAACAACAACAACAACAATAAAACCAAAGAAAAACCAACTTCTTATGAAGCTATCAATATCTGATTTTCTGTTATCCTTCCAGGTATCAGAGAACAAAGATGACAAAAACAAACTCTGGATAAATAATTTTATACAGTGTGCGTAGAGAAAAAAAAAGGGGAGAATCAACTAAAAAGCAAACTGGAAGACCCCAAAAAACACAAAAAATCTCACATCATATTTTGTTCCGCCATGATATCGGTGAATCCTGAGGCCTGGGTTGATGCCGCCATTTTGGAAGATCTGAATGTTCATTGGCTTATTTGCACCTCCACCGGCCTTGGCTCCACAACGGTCGAAAAGGATGACATCGTCCTCCACCTTCACTGCTGCAGCACAGTTGCAGGCTGCAACTTTGTTGCAGCTGCGCAGGAACACGTGTACCTGGAATTCAGAAGGTCAACAAGTACTTATTTTTCTTCTTTTCATGGAGTCTCTTTGACCAGTGATTTTCATTTCCATCATGATAATCCTTATCCTCATATTAAGAACATACAATGATTTGATTTTGTCTTGTTATCTTTTTAAATCTTTGTTGTACAGTCTCAGTCTCATTTATCCACATGTTTATCATGAGATTAGAGCTACCATTTAGGGCTCTTATGAGATACAATATATTAATTTCCCTTTTTTCTGATTCTATCAGCTAAATTCTTTTTCGTCCTGTAACTGATATACAAAGAATTGTTGTCTACATCTCCATACCAATGTTGAAAAAAATCAGATCTTTTGAACAATGTTTAACTTTCTCTTCAAATCATTCCCGGTGTCCATTGAGACTGTACTGGTTCAACTAAAAATCACTCATTCCAAATTTTATGTAGAGAAGCTTAAATTCTTTTCTGGTATTAGTTCTAATGTGTGTAGGTGCTGAAAAGATTGAAGAGACTAGGCACTGGAATATAAATGAAGACAGCATTGTACTTAAATCTATACTTTTTGTAATGAGTTTCAACCAAAAGACAAGCATTCTGGATATCAGTGAGACACCAAGAAGCCATCAGTTTCACCATTTACCATAATACGTGGGGTGGACTGTCGAACTTTACATACAAATTTGTAAATGATTATTTTGTTGCATTTTTACCAACAAATTAGAAATATCAAAATCTCAAATTTCATAACTGTATATAAAAACAAACAGGGTAAAAATGAAGAAGGTAAAAAGAGACAGAAAGAAATATATGAAACTATATTCAGAAAGAACAATTAATCATATATCAAACAGCATAAATTAAAATCAAATAACTTACTGCATAGGGAAGAGTGGTGTGCCTGTACAGCACAAATTCTCCTTCAAAGAAATTGTCGTACCGTCTGCAAAAATAATGGATACAACAAACATATTATTATAATCTGCAGTGCTCGATTTGGAGGTACAAAAACATTTCCCCTTCCTTTGAAAAAAATTGTGTAAGACAACTGACAATTATGAACCAAAAGCATGGTTAAAGATGAACTGTACTCAAAAGGATTATCAACTCTCTCAACACAAAAAAACCAATGTACCACAACATTGTCAGTGATATATGAATAAACAAAATGACAGCATTTCCATTGTGGTAGATACACCTACAATCTATCCAAAGTACCACTAAAGTAAGTGAAAAACAAACAAGAACAATTAGCTTAATCTGAATCTGTATGCCACCTTGGCAAGTTGATTGCTTGCCAAACCCCCATTTACACTAATATGTATCTCAATTGAAAGTCGTATGAACCAGTGGTTTTACATATAAGCCCACTAAATAAACCAGCACAACGAAACAATCTCTGGCAGATAAGAATTATGAGTGAGAGAAAACCAAGAACACACCTGCCATCAAATGTCCTCATGTGGGGATCATTGACTGATGCACACTGCGTGCCTTTGTCCTTGTCCACGACAGTAACCTGTTTAAAAAATAACAGAAGGAAACGTTTTATGCAAACAAAAACATTTTTAAAAACTGTTCTCTAACGTACAACTGTCATGTATCCATTTAAAAACAAGCATCCAACACATTAGCTATCCATAGGAAGAATAACAGAAAGCACAGATGAATTTCTTTCCAGATTTCCCTCTTCATGCACCACTTTATCAAATAAATGAACTCTAAATAAAACAAGATGCATAACCAATATAATTTCATATTACAAAAATCCTAAATTAGTGAAATGGAAAGGCCAACCCTGTGCACACATAAAAACCAACATTGAAAAGTATTTTACCTTCTAACTTCCTGCCTTCCCATCAAAAGGTTGTGAAACTCTGGAGAATTTGAGAATAATTATATGCAATTTAATTGGTTTAAAGCTTTGAAGGTAATCATAGTGCGTAATATTCTCTAAGACCCTGAAAGAAATTATGTGCTCTAAGAACCTTTTTTATATAGTACATGCATGCCAATGCATTATTCAAACAGTGTTGAATTCCTTTCAATAACAACATATGTGCTGATCAATGATTAGAGGTACAAAAGGCATTGAATGCCAAAGGCAGTGCATGACCTGGGGTGTCTTTTGTGTTAGCACAATACTGGCCAGACATGACAATCAAACTTGTTGCAGCTTGATGTAGTTTGGCTGAATACAATGCCAAACAAAAAATCCGGACTTTGTTCCAAGGCCAGACCTAAAAATGACAGATGAGCATCAAAATTATCCATTCTGTTGCCCAAGCCACAGCAAAATCAGTCCAGCAGTTTGCAATGTATTTCTGTGCATGGAACAGACACTTAAAGATGTACAGATATAATGAAACACATAGATACATTAAAAAAAACAAAAAAAACATGTGTGAAACTGCTCCTCCACTAAAGCTTTTCTGATTTTTAAAAATTTTTATTGTAAAACTTAAAGTATGAGTCAGGCTATCATCAAGTAAAAACAGAAAGGAAACATTTGTTGAATTGGGTATACGGAATAAGGAATATGTCAACTCACATCAGCATGTCCCACATTCACTGTGGCAGTTATCACCCCACTGCAGGTGATAGAGGCAGTGATATTCACAGTTCCTTTCGAATCTCCGTCTTTTGTGTTGTCTACCATGGCTCGGAGCAAAATTGGAGTAGGAATGTCCCATGATGTCATGGTTATTCCTGTGCTGCACTCTTCAGCCTGATCATCAGTCTGCACGACTGCCTGTAAACACATACACACACACTCACATTGTATTATGCACGCACAACATCTTTTGTTGTTATATTCTTAGGTAAGTTAGATACAAAATATTAGCTGATAAAAACTGAAAGGGAAAAAAAAGTATAGTGGGGAAATGAGCACACATTTGTACATGCATGTGATGACAAAATTATATCCATAAAGGATGGGTACACACACACACACACATGCACACACACACACACACAAATAATCTTAAAAGTTCAACCAATCACAAGGGACCATAGTGGGGCTAAAAACTTTTTTTTTCTTCTTCTTTTTTTTTTAAAATCAGAAATATCAATCTTATAGCTATCAAAGAAGAAGATTACCTGAGTCAGATTGTTGCCTTTGGGACATTTCTGTATCCCCGTGAATGTCCCAAACACTGCTGTGGTGATGATTTTAGCGTCCAGGTCTCTCTGATCCACAGGACACAGGAGGTAGGGAGGGACAGTCACCAGCACCTTCAACTCAGAACTGCTTCCTTCTCCTTCTACCAGTGTGACTTGAGATCCCACAAGCTGAAAGAAATGACAGGGAAATTATCATTCATGATATTCACGTACAATCTCTCTCACTATGGTTATGCCTAAAATAATTTGATAAAATACATACCAATGCACATGACTGATAAAAGAATCTGCAGGAAGACTATTGTGTACCTTTTCAACAGAAGAGCTGTGCAATATGTGCATGTTTTCATGGAACAGAAAGAATCACAGAATA
>JAAQRG010318012.1:0-10500 GCA_011634625.1 Babylonia areolata | reverse complement strand
TGTG
Organism: Babylonia areolata; assembly: GCA_011634625.1. Lineage (NCBI taxonomy): Eukaryota > Metazoa > Mollusca > Gastropoda > Neogastropoda > Buccinidae > Babylonia > Babylonia areolata. Next base: position 10,496 of record JAAQRG010318012.1, on the reverse strand, counting down.
TATTTGTGTGTGCGTGTGTGTGTGTTTTAGTTTGTGTATTTTAGCGTGCGTGCGTGCGTGCGTGCGTGCGTGCGCGTGTCTGTGTGTGTGTGTGTGTGTTTTAGTTTGTGTCTTTTAGTGTGTGTGTGTATGTGTGTGTGTGTATGTGTGTGTGTTTTAGTTTGTGTATTTTTTTTTGTGTGTGTGTGTGTAGGGAAGGAGGGTTGCAGGGTGTTTGGGAAGTGGGGCATTGAGGAAGGGGTGAGGCTGAAGGGAAAAGGTGGGTGGATTGGTTCGGGATGAGAGTGAAATGTCAGCAACGACTCTCTCTCTGTCTGTGTCTCTGTCTGTCTGTCTGTCTCTCTCTCCGTCTCTCTCTCTCTCTTCTTCTTCTACCTTCGATGTTTGAAATGATTCTTTTTTCTTTTATTAGTGATATTATTTTGTTGTGAGGGTATGGTGAAAAGAAGAGTGTAGCTTAACCTTTTAACCTCAATAAAACATTCGAGTTCCAGTTCTCTCTCTCTCTCTCTCTCTGACTCCTCTCTCCTCTCTGATTTTCTGTTTTTTCAACCCATACCAAACAAAAACCAAACCAAACAACATCAACTGAGGCATTACTGACATCACACACACACACACACACACACACACACACACACACAAAATCGAAATGAATGAGACGTCAGAGAAAGACTGATGATTTACGGTGCACCCCTGTCTATGTGGATTGTACACAGTGCACGTAACGCTATCATTTCCATTGATCCATTGTCTGTTAATTAAATGTGACACATTTTGCAGTTCACGCCCGTCACTTCCAGCCACAGCCTACATATCTGCCTCCCTCCCTCCATCTCTCTCTCTCTCTCTCTCCAATCAACTTCCTCTCTGAAATCATTAATTTTTTTGTACTTTTGTGGTAATAGTCTTGTGTAATCAATTTTAACAACACATCTGTTATATATATATATATATATATATTTCTTTTTTCTTTTCTTTTCTCTTTTTCTTTGGGGGGGGGGGGGTTAGGGGGGGTGGCGGGAGGTGGGTGGCGGTGTGTGTGTGTGTGTTGTTGTTGTTGTTGTTTTATTATTATTATTATCTCTTTTTTATATATATCAGTGAGCTATCGAGTGAGGTGATCAATAGTGCAAGACGTGCACATTGCTCTGCTGTCACGTGATGCTACGGAATTACTTGTTCTGTTGTCAGTCGACGACTGATGGATTAGATGCCGGAACTGAAGAAGTTACAGGTATTCCCAACACCACTGAAACCACTTGTTCGTACAACGTGCAGCTGCCGTGTCTCAGTGACGAAATGTCACGTTAGTGTTTCATGTCAGCGAGAGGGGGCGCGGGGGGCTGGTGGGTGGGTGTATAACGAGGGTGTTTTGTAACGCTTGTTGCTGCTTGTAATGCAGCGTTTCCGGTGTGTTCTTTTCCACACGGTTGGAGTTGCCCTGAGGCGTGCAGTGATCCTCCAAGCAACATGGGCTGGCTGCACGAGCGATCCGAGCAGCGCTACGTATTGCTGGGCGTTGATTAAAGAATGGTCCTGTGGAGTGAGTCCTCAGCTGTGGACTTCGGAACATTCTCACTGACGCTTAACAAACCTACTGCTGCTAAGAATAATAATGATAATAATAATGAAGCCATGGTCTGGAGTGGTATTATTAAAGAAGAGGATGGTACAAAAGAATTACTGATTTTAAAGTACTGTATTAAAGGATAGAAAATATCCACACGCAGGCCGAGGGACATATAGGCGGCCAGTCACAAATGGGTTTTCCTATTGTTTTATTTACAGTAGTTATGAGAAGATAATAAGAGAAGAAGAAGAGATAAGAAGACAATGCAGCGATACGTAGCGAGACTTGGCCACTTCGGGCAACACACACAACACACACTCTGTGTGCGACACAGCAAGAAAGAGAGAGAGCAGGCTCTGGCCAGTGACTGCCCAGGTAGAAAAGTGACCAGTCATCACCTGCTATGGCTATTTATGCACGTTAAGCGAACTGCAATGACGCCCGCGTGTGCTGCGAAACAAAGGGCTCAATACCTACTTTATAATGAGTATAAAATGAAGTGCTGATTACTTAAGATGAATTTATAATCTTAATTTAAGTAACCTGAAAAGGGTCAGTTTTAACAAGTTCATCGTGGAAAATTAATTAAATACGATGTGCCAGAAACACAGTTTTCAGCTCACCCAATGGCATACTGCAACACCAGCTGTGGAGTGGTTGTCGTTAAGTGTCAACAATAAAAATCGGTTTTGTATCTTCAAAATGCCTGATTTATTCTCATCTAAACACTAGAAGAATGTGGTTGCAGTGAATGATAAACGATCGCAGTTAGAATTGTAAAACTGTAGCGTTATGTTTGACTGAAAGACAAAATGACGTAAGCTTAGCGTCAGTTGAAATTCCCACACTGATGAATGATTACACTGAAATCAAGTATGCTTCTAACTGATTTAAGGGTGTGTGTATAAGCACAACAGATAAAATATGTAACAAACGATACAGAGACTTGATTTAATAGATGTTTAGGAGCAGTTGTTTAAAAGGGGCTTTGCAATTACAATTCGAATAGCACCGCATTCTGCACGGGTCGTTAAAGACCAGCAAGTCAGTTGCAAAAAAGGCGTCTGCTACTGGCTTGTGCGTGAAGCAGTTTTTGAAGCCAGCTGAGCGCTTGGCTACAATAATGATAATAATAATAATAATAATAATAATAATAATAATAATAATAATAGTAATGATGTGACATTTTTAGCGCATGTTCTATAAATAGGGCTCTAGGCACTTTACAAAAATGGGTAAGCACACACACACACACACACACACACACACACACACACCCTTCATGCTTGGTTTTTTGTTGTTGTCGTTTTTATGTTTGCGTGTGTCCATCTTCCTATTTTCCAACTTCATCCATTATTCTTTTTGTTTGTTTTGTTTTGTTTTATAATGTCTCATTTTGTGTGAACTTCCTGTTTTATGAACGATGGCCTGTGCTTGATATATGTGAGGGTGAGTGGAGGGTGTGCATTGTTTGTATTCGTGCCATCATCATATGGATGCTTCTTTGTGTATATCTGGTCGGTGAGCCTGTGGTAGTGTGTCGTACTGTGTGCGCGTGTGTGCACGTGCATGTATGAGTGTTCCCGGGATCTGTTAGTCACGCTGTTTGACGCTGAGGTATACCGCTGGTTGTGCAGCGTGGCTCTGAATATTGGAGGGCGGGGCGGGCGGGGAGTGGTGGGGCCGGGGTGTGGGGTAAAAACTGCCGCTCGTGCTAAATCAGTTCGTTTGCAGAAAGTGGGGTGTGGGGAGGGGGAGGGAGGCCAGGGGAAGGGGGGGGAGTGGGACGGCAGTGAGAATGGCGGTGGATGTTCCACAGTTTACTGGTCGTTTTGGACGCTTGTTGTCAGCCCTCGCTCTCTGTGTGTCTCTGTCTCTGTCTGTCTGTCTCTTTCTCTCTGTCCCTGTCCCTCTGTCTTTCTCTGTCTGTCTGTCTGTCTGTCTGTCTCTCTCTCTCTCTCTCTCTCTCTGTCTCTCTGTGACCGCGCGTGCGCGTGCAAGATGGCAGAACCAGGTCCATTTTCTTTAGTTTGGTTCATTACATTCGGTCACAGGTTTCTTTTATCTCGTCTAATTCATCACACATCTCTTTTTATTGTTTACAGGGAGCTACTGAAAGCTCTCACGGGTTGACTGAAAGCTCTCACGGGTTGACTAGTGCAGTCAGTGGTTGTGAGCGTGGGTCAGGCACCCCTCTACCCGATTCCTCTCCCCCTAGCCCCCCACACCCACACCCCCACACACCCCATTTGACTTGTTTCACCCTGATGTCAGGTGATGTAGTGTCCGTGGATCAGTCCGCACATTTAGACGCCATCTTGAAACCGAAACTGCAGTCTGCAATTTACCGACTTTTTTTTTCAGTGCGATTATTATAATTATGATGGTCACGTGCCTTGTCAAGACTGACCAAGGCGTCAGTGTGGGTGAACTGAACAAACCTCACTCTGTCTGCCTGCCTGTCTGTCTGTCTGTCTCTCTGTCTCTCTGTCTGTCTGTCTGTCTCTGTCTCTCTCACTCTCTTTCTCCATGCCTGCATTAAGCATGCATGTACAAATGTATATTTATGTATGTTTTCACTTACTTCTTGCGCATGTATTACTTTTAAAGTACGGTGAGCGTGCATGCATATACCGTGTGTTTTGTCAGAGAGAGTGTTTCTTTTTCTATTATCTTTAATCATTTTTGTGATTATTTGAATCTATCTTTTTTCTCTTTGCCTGAGGGCTGGACGCACAGAAGCATGTATGCTTTTTCAAACTTCCTCTTCAAGTAAAACAAATTCTCTCTCACTCACTCTCTCTCTTTCTCTGCCTCTCTCTGTATCTCTCTCTTTTCTCTTCTCCCCCCCCCTCTCTCTCTCTCTCTCTGTATCTCTCTGTCTATCTGTGTATCTCTATCTGTCTGTCTGTTTCTCCCTCTGTATCTCCTTTTATCTGTCTATCTGCCTGCTACCCCCCTCTCCCTCTCTCTGTGTATCCACCCCCTCTCTGTCTCCCCTCCTCTCTCAATCTCTCTCTCTGTCCTCAATCCTATCTGTTTGTCTGTCTGTCTATCTGTCCATCAAACTTCCATTTTTTTCCTCGCTTTTCTGTTCAGGCTGATCGATAGATGGTTCAACTTACTATCGTACAAACTCCTTTTTTTCTGCCTGTATTTCTCGTGGTTTCAACACAGCAACTTACTGTCTCCGTTCGTTGACTGCGCACTGGGTCACCTTTCGTGGCCAGCACCAGCATGCGTCTATTGTTTTAACACTTATTTCTTATGTTATAGACATTATCAAACAGCAAATAATCAGTCTAAAACAAGCAAAAGTGAACAACAACATGAAGAAAAATATCTATATCCTTTGTTTTCAGGAACGTCCTACGTCTGTTGTAATCAACCTCCGACGTAAGTTGTCTGCATGTTGAAATACTCCCTCATACTCTATATCTCTCTGTCTCTCATTCTCTCTCTCTCTCTCTCTCTCTCTCTCTCTCTTTGTATGTGTGTGTGTGAGAGAGAGAGAGAGAGAGAGAGAGAGTGACAGGCAGACAGATAAAAGGAGATACAGACAGACATATGTATTTATGTGTGTGTGTGTGTGTGTGTGTGTGTGTGTGTGTGTGTGTGTGTGTGTGTGTGTGATTCTTATGGCAATTGTTTTGATGCGGTGATAGTAGTAGTGTCAAACCGCGTTTTGTTTTTGTTTAGTAAGGGCAGCGGTATCTGCGATAACAGTGCTAACGTTCTTCACACACACACACACACACACACACACACACACACACACACACACACACACACACACACACACACACACACAGGTGATAATATTTGAAGCCCTGGTGTTCAGAGGAAAGGCACAAACAACAACAACAACAACAAAAACAACAACTTTGTTTTAATCCGAAATTTTCGGCCTCCTGACACGTTTTGTGGAAAAACAACAACAAAAATGACATCGATGTGTATGAATTCAGCTCGCATATTATGTGATGAGATAGGGGGTGAGGGGCGGTCTTGGACTGCCATCATGGTCCTGATGCTGAGATAGGGGGTGAGGGGCGGTCTTGGACTGCCATCATGGTCCTGATGCTGAGATAGGGGGTGAGGGGCGGTCTTGGACTGCCATCATGGTCCTGATGCTGAGATAGGGGGTGAGAGGCGGTCTTGGACTGCCATCATGGTCCTGATGCTGAGATAGGGGGTGAGGGGCGGTCTTGGACTGCCATCATGGTCCTGATGTTGAGATAGGGGTGAGGGGCGGTCTTGGACTGCCATCATGGTCCTGATGCTGAGATAGGGGGTGAGGGGCGGTCTTGGACTGCCATCATGGTCCTGATGCTGAGATAGGGGGTGAAGGGCGGTCTTGGACTGCCATCTTGGTCCTGATGCTGGTATCCAGTCCCTGAGTCACCTCGTTGTCTTTCTTTGTCATCATCGTCATCGCCATCGGGCCCAGTCGTCACTCATCCACCTGGGACGAGAGACTCCGAGGGTACAACATCCACTCCCACGCTCGCCAGAATCATCTCCCCTTCCGCTATACCTTGAGAGGTGGTCTGGAGGCTAGTCATTCGGATGAGACGATAAACCGAGAGCCCGTGTTCAGCAAACACTTAACACGTAAAAGAACACACGACAACAAGAGAGTTGTCCCAAGTAAAATTTGTAATGAAATGTACTCTTATGTACATGTGTGCATATGAGTGACTGAAGCCTGACTGAATGGCACAGGAAACGAACGATGAGCGCTGAAAGGCAGCTGTCAGTCACTCTACCCAGGTAGGCAGCCTGTTTTGCGAACGACTCCGTATTTGTAAAGCATTAGTGGAGTGATGGCCTAGAGGTAACGCGTCCACATAGGAAGCGAGAGAATCTGAGCGCACTCGTTCGAATCACGTCTCAGGCGCCGATATTTTCTCCCCCTCCACTAGACCCTGAGTGGTGGTCTGGACGCTAGTCATTCGGATGAGACAATAAACCGAGGTCCCGTGTGCAGCATGCAGTTAGCGCACGTAAAAGAACCCACGGCAACAAAAGGGTTGTTCCTGGCAAAATTCTGAAGAAAAATCCACTTCGATAGGAAAAACAAATCAAACTGCACGCAGGAAAAAATAATGTGACGCTGCAGCCCGAATTTCACACAGAGAAATATGTTGTGACAAAAAGAGAAAATACAAATACAATAACGTTTGGGGTAGGGGTGTAGAGAGATGGTGTCGATGGAGGTGGGGGGAGGGGCGGGGGGTGGGGGCGAGGGGCTGCACAGGAAGTCCATGACGGTGTGTGTGTTGACAGCCCCCCAGGGGGCAGGATACCCAGACCGCCCTTCAAGAGACGTCATCTGGGTACTCTGGCCTTGGAGAACACAGGTACTGGGCTGCCCTCTGTCTGTCTGTCTGTCTGTCTGTCTGTCTGTGTCCATCTCAGCCTCTGTTCAAGGAGAACACAAATACAGGGCTACCCTGTCTGTGTGTCTGTCTGTTTGTCTCTCGGTCTGTGCCAGTCTTTGGCTTTCTTCTAGCAGAACAGAGATAGTGGGCAACCAACTCTGTCCGCTCTCTGGCTCTTCCTCTTGCCTGTGACACAGGGCTGCCCGCTTTATGTGTCTGGATCTGGAACACTGGCTCCGGGCTGCTCTGTATGTCTGTCTTCTGTGTCTGTGTCTAGTTCTAGCTCTCACCTAGGAGATGACAGGTGTATGGATGCCCTCTCTGTGTCTGTATCTGTGTCTGTGTCTGTGTGCAGCTGTCTCCTTGTAGAACAGAAGAATTGGTTGCTCTGTCTCTCTCTTTCTCTCTCCCTCTCTGGTTGTCTCATCGGAAAGGTACATTGCTGTCCTCCCCCCCCCTCTCTCTGTCTTTCTTTCTATCTCTGTCTGTCTCTCGCTGAAGACCTCCATTCAGCGTTAACACTGCCTATTAACAAACGGGTCACACACACACACACACACACACACACACACACACACACACACACACACACACACACACACACACACACACACACACATATCTGCATGATAAATTATCCGGCCTCTGTGTAAAACAGTTGGCAACATATGATAATATGAATCATTTTCTTGGCAAGAATCGTGTTGTGCTCTGCCATTAATTTGGTGAATGTTTTTCCTCTCCCAACAACAGGTTTCTCTTTCACTATTGCCCGCACCTCTTGTCTGCCAATACCAGTTTTTCTCATCCAAGTTTTTTTTTCTTTTTTTTTCACACGTTTATCAGGGACAGCTGGCTCGTTTTCGCTTTATTCATCTATTTCTTTATTCTTTCTTTCTTTTTTTGTGGTCGTGCGCTGTTTTCACGCACACATAGATGCAGGGACGGCGGTTTCATCCAAAACGCCAGCACCTTGACCGGAGCCATGGAGTAAGTGGATGTGGAGGGGGGTGGGGGGTAGAACTAATCCGACTTGTGGGTAGGTGACTGGAGCCACTGACCCAGGATCGTCTCCTTTTCCACCGGCTGGAGCTGTGTCCTACTTTGGTAATTAACCCCCTTCACTGCGGACCTTTGCTGAAATGAGGTCAATTCAGCGTGTAGCTTAGAAGTGCAGTCAACTACCTTTGTGTGTGTGTGTGTGTGTGTGTGTGTGTGTGTGTTTGTGTGTGCGCGCGCGCGCGATGTAATTAATTATACTGAACAAAAGTAATGCCAACTCAAGGAGAAGTTCAAACATACAACGGAGACAAACATCCTGACCTGTTAGCTCCGTTTTATCTGAGATGACAACCCCTTCACCAAATGAGTGTGCTCTTCAACAGCGGTCAACGATCAAAGGGTTAACCCATATTCACTGTGAGCTGGGTTACTACTGTAGATGCGAAACCAAGAGAATGTTCACATTGTTTATCAAAAATAAATAAATAAATAAAACCAGCGTAAGGACAGCGTATGTGTGTGGCAGCGGGCAGCGAAAATGACAGACTTGCTCAAGCTACACGTATTGTGTCATCTCAAAAAGCATCGTGAAGAAACGCCATGTGGTTCTTGCCACACTCTTTTTAAAAAAAAAATTTTTTTTATATAATACTTCAGAACGTTGCGTTCGATTTGGTTACACGTGCGTTGCTGAGATGACAAGGGAACGTTATGAAACATAACACTCACAGGACGTACAAAGGATGTGTGTGTGTGTGTGTGTGTGTGTGTGTGTGTCTGTGTCTGTGTCTGTGTTTGTGTGTCTGTGTGTGGAGAGAGGGTGAGGGGTGAGGCGGGATTTGTTGCAGCGGTGGCCATGTGGATACAGTGCCCGACTGTAGAAAGCAAGCATGGGGTACGGGTTCGATTCCCACGTGTTTGAGGAGGGGAGAGGGTGGGATATTTTTGTTTATTTATTTGTTTATTTATTTATTTATTATTATCTTTATATGTATACTTTACTGGATCTTGAGTGATTGTCTTAGTGCTGGTCGTTTAGACAAGACAAAGGTTATGTGAGCAACATGCACGTAAAAGAACCGACGGCAATAAGACAATGATTGATCTTCCCTCCCTCCACCCCCTCCTCTGTGTGTGTGTGTGTGTGTGTGTGTGTGTGTCTGTGTGTGTGTGTGTGTGTGTGTGTGTGTCTGTGTGTGTGTCTGTGTCTATCTCTCTTATTGTATCTGTCTTTGTCTACCAGTTTATTTCTCCCTTTTCTCTCTTTTGCCTCCCTCACTGTTTTATCTCTCCCCATCTTTCTCTTCCTCCTTCCCTCTCCCCCTCTCCCTCCCTTCCTCCCTATCTCTGCCCCCTTTCTCCATCCCCACCCCATCTCTCACTTGAATTAATTGACGTTTATTGCAAATAAAATCTTGGCCTCCTATGACTTGACCTGACTTGTCTTTGACCTGGCTTGGCCTCATCCTGACTTGACCTTGACCCTGCTTGACCTTGCTGTAGCTTGACTCTGACCCCATGTCCCTTGAATGCCTTGCAGACGACAGGGAGACCCCGCTGCGTCAGGCCCTGGAGGAGCTGAGCCGCCTGCAGCTCCAGCAGCAGCAGACAGCGGAGTCCCGGGAACAGCTGCAGGAGGAGGGTGAGGGCCCCGACAGTGACATCTACCTGCCCCCCGGGAGCGCGGGGGTCCTGGGGTTCGGGGGGCTGTACTCCAGGAAGCGCGAGGAGCTGATGGCCCGCCTGCTCGGGGGCCGGGCCCCCTCCGTCCTCCTGCCCGCGGCCCCCGCCGTCCTCCGCCCCCTGTCCCTCTCCCCTCCCGCCGTCCCCTCCTCCTCAGGGGGCGCCCGTGCTCTGGAGCTGCTCCGTGATGCACACAAGCGTGGAGGCTTCGTTGGTGAGTGGCTGGCTTGTGTGTGTGTGTGTGTGTGTGTGTGTGTGCGGGGGCCCGGGGGGGCGGCAAAGGAGAGAGAGATCTGGGAGGTGGGTGTGAGGTGACCCTCCCCTTCTTCTGTCCTTTCCCAACCCCCACTCTCACAAGGTTTTGTTCTTTGTCGTGCTAGCCATTGCGACTATGACCACACACACACACACACACACACACACACACTCACACACACACACACATACACACACACACACACAGACACACACACACACACACACACACACACACACACACACACACACACACACACACACACACACACACACGAGATACCGAATCCATCAGCTTGCTATACAAGATTAATAACCTCTATTTTCTTCCGTATAAAACTTGATGCGCTGAAGACAAAGTATAGTAAAAATGTTACATGCATCTGTGGCAAGCAGTTCAGCTTGCATCATTGTTTGTTTCACTGTCAGCAGTTACGTACCTTCTTGCCCAAGTATTTCAAAGAGAATAACTATTCTGCAGAGGATTTTTGGAAAGTTATTTCTGACGAGGTTCTTATGGCCGAACTTTCACAGGCATTAATTCATAGCCCTATTTCTACATTCCTTTAATGTACTTCAGAATTGCGTTAATGGTTTCT